>PVJX010001810.1:0-86731 GCA_004027295.1 Dolichotis patagonum | reverse complement strand
TCCGGCCCTGTTGGCACCAGGGGGCGCTAGCGGAAGGCGCTGGGCGGGCGGGGAGTGGCGGGAGTGTCCGCCCCGCCCTCAACTGCGGGGGTACAGAGCCTTCTACCCCACCCTGCGCCCCTCGAGCGCCTCCCCTTCCCCCATAGCTAAGGTCGGCTGAGGGGGTGGGGCCCAGCCAGCGTTGGGGGCGCGCCCTGACCTTGAGAGCTTGATGAGTGCCCTTCCCCCGCTGCGTGGGGCCTGGATGTATTAAGCGCGTTCGAGTGTCGTGGAGTACGAGTGTTCTCGAGGGTGATGGGAGCGCCCTCGGGGTACCTGACCGCTGCACCCCCCAGCCGGGAGCCGAGGGTGGGCAGATAGTCCGTGCTTGAGGAGCTAAAGCTCTGGCTGAGTCGAAAAGGGGTTGGCCAGCTATCAGACGCTGGCAGAGGAAGAGGGACTTAGTAGAGCAGAGGGGGGATTTGGTGCCCAGAATTGACTGCTTCCCCACTACCACTTTGAGTCGCTAACGTTCTGCTCCCGCGTGGCTCCCACATATCCCTGCCAAGGAGAGGCTCGTTTTGCAGCCCCGGGCCCTGGTTTTAGGGGTGACTCCACTCTATAGACAAGGAGCCCCACTACAGGGGCCAGGTCTGCACCCAGTGGTGGACTGGGGCACCAAGGGACCACAGACCTGGAGAGGTCCTGACAGGACTACCAGGGCTCATCCACTCACATCAACCAAGAGGGTGCCACTCTGCCAGGAAGGTCCTGGAAGACTTAAGCCATAAGCACAGGTCCAGGCTAACAGCTCAGCAACACCTCTTGCATGCGTGAACTTTTTGAGAAAAGGAAAACATTAACTATTTTAATGCTACTACTTGGATTAAGATCCACAGAGGTAAGGGACCCAGGCAAGCCCAGATAGGTGGGGCAGACTTAGAGCCAAACCAGGGTCCTGGCAGGGGTTGCGTAGAACCCTGCACCCTTTCCTCAACACCCTCTCATTAAAACCTGTGGTAAAGCTCAAGATCTTGGCTGGAGCCCTGAGTGATTTGCTGGATGACTATGGGTTGGAGGTAGATGGTATGCCAAGCTCCAATTGCAGTTGGTGGGACTTCTGTGATGAACACAAAGGGTGCTGTCCTTATCGCCAGTAGCTTTGTCACAGTGGGCAGGAAGACTGGATTAGTATGTGGACAAAGAAAGAAAACATTTACCACCCTGGTACAGGCCTTGGATAGACCTCCTTGAGGAGAATGAAACAGCCAGAAGGGGAGTAGGCTCTCCAGCAAAGAGGATTTATGCAAAAGCCCTGTGACGAGTGGGAAAGAGCTGGGGAGTGCAATACTCCAGAGAGAGCCAGGGAAACCATATGCAAGCTGGCCACAAAGTAGGATGTCAAGGGAGGGAAAGAGAGGGCTGGGTTCCTAGAGGGCCTGGAGGGAGCTGCATGACATTCATAATGCACTGGCCAGTCATTACCCTCCATCATGCTCTGCTCACCAGGTGCTTACAGAAAGAGTCAGGAACTTTTGAAATATTATGTTTTAAAGAGAATCTCAATGTGGCAATATCCACAACAGCAGGTATCCCATGACCCATTTACACACCAAGGGCACCAACCACTCAGACACCTGGAGGGGTGTTTTCCACCTGTCCTACCCTTTCCCTCCTCACTTCTGGCTCAGTCAGGCCTGGGAGGGCCAGCTGGAAGTATATTGCAGGCTCCTATCTCCCTCTCTCCACTTCATGCTCAGTGTCTCACAGCACCAGCACCAATGCTGGCTGCACCTGAGCCCTAGTCAGGAGGACGAGTGTACTCTGCAGAGGAGGAAGCCCCCTACCACAGTGACACAGGCATGCCACTGGGAAAGAAAATAAAAAGCAGACAAATAAGAGAGGAGAGCATTGCATTAAAAACAATGGTGCCATACATTCTTGTCACCACAAAGAATGCTAGGAGATGAAGCATTAGCACAATTTGGAAATTGGCATTAAAATTGTTTAATTAAACTGTACAGAGTGTTCAGATGTGTTTTTTAAATCCTCCAGGCCTCTGGAAAATTTGGTTCTGCTTTTCTTTTTCCTTTTTTCTTTTTTTCTTCTAAGGGTAGAGTTTTTGCTTGTCAGAGTTGGGGGGGGGGCAGGAGTGCAGCCAGCCAGAAGCAGAAAGACTCAGGCATAAGGCTATGATCTGGGTATCAGGAGTCCCTCCAACCAATGGTCAGCAGTTAGCTAGAGGCCTAGGGCCCTTGCACCTTGGCAAGCTGAGCAATGGGCAGTGAGTCTCACAACATTCCCCATCAGGCCTATGGTACCTGTTCATTTTGGAGGGCACCTCCAGCACCCTCCCCCACTCAGGCACATTGGCCTGTGTTTAGGATACCCTGTCTATCTTGAGCTGGATATGATCCCCATAGACCTTCTAAAGCCTCACCTCCTCACACCCATGTGCCTCCTAGGACTCTCAGTGATTGCCGTGCTCTGAGTTCAGTCTGAGTTTCTCACTAAGCCCACAGCTCACTCGCAGGCATCATCTCCAGCCTGCCCTCCCCAACTATTCCCTTTGGACAACATATCCACCCCCTCCTCCACCCAAACAGCCCTGCCAAACCCCATTCTGCATTTGGCCAGCTCCCCCAATTCAGCAGGCCCAGTGCTTAGTCCCTCTCAGATCCCACACCTCAGCCTTGCTTCCTGGCCCTGCACTCATCCCCTCGTTATGCACTGGGACAGTTCTCTCCTCAGGCCCTATATGCTTTCTGCAGTGGCCACCTTATCCTATGTGTTACACCCATGACCCCATACAAAAGCCTGTCTTCATGTAGGTGATCAGTAAATTCAATAACACAGGGGCCTAATAGGTGAGCATCCCCAGGCAGGTGCCCCTTGGAGCAAGAGTAGAGTTGTAGGTCTGGGCCCCAGCCCAACCCCTGTCCCTGGTGACTTCTCTGAGGAGCACAAGATGAGGTGAGGTCCCAGTTCATTATGGGTTTCCATGTGGTCCAGCCTTCCTGGCACCTCTCATGAAGAACAATGTCCAGAGCAGCAGGCTTAAGCATGGCATCAAGGTGAGAGCATGTCCTGGATGACCCCGAGCTGGCCCCACTACCTGCTATGGCTGGTTCACTGGCCAGTATCTAGTCTTCCATGCACTGGACTTCAGGCTGGATGACACACCCTTTTCCAAACACATGCCAGAGATCTGCATGGGTGTTCCCATCTGGGCCCAGAAGGACCCCATCTCCTGGTCAGTTCTGTCACCAAGGGACCACACCAGCCCACTACCACCTGGAAGTCAGACCCAAAAGGGTACTCCTTGTGCATAGTCTGGACCTGTGCCTGACAGTGACATGTGCTTCACTCCCAGCCCACCCAGGTGTTGTCTGGAACCACCCAGCTCAAGGGCCACCTGAGACTACAGACCACCCCACTGATCACATTGGACAGTGGAACTCTTCCGTCTGTCTTTCAGGCCCAGACTTCAGGCCCAGAACAAAGCAAGAAGCTGAAAGAAGGGATTTCATCAGCAGGCTTACTCTTCCTTAAACTTACAGGGCCTCTTCTACACAGTCATGGAGGACAGGCCCTGTGTCACATAGCTACCTCCTGAGTGTTCCAAGAGTCCTGTGCTTGCCTTTAATGCCATCCTGCAAGATCAGTCTTCTCTGTCCTGGCACCCTGAGGCCAGCCCCTCTGCATTCTTGTCCATTCCCCCCACTGTGACTGGCTCTTTGCCTCCTGTCCCCACAGGGGAAGGCAGGACCAGAGACAGGAAGAGACCAAGCCAGCCTCAGCTGCAGGATGGACACAGTGCTCTCTGCCCCCAAAAACCTTAGAGTAGAGCTGTCCATTTAGTAGATGAAAATATAGGTCCAGTTAGCTTGAAATTTCAGACAATGAATAGTTTGTAGTATATTTCATGGATAATTTGGGACATACTTAAACTAAAAAAATTTGTTTATCTCTGAAATACAGATTTAATCAGGAATCTTATATTTTACCTGGTGACCTATGAGGGGTTAATAGGAAGGAAAGATCTATGTGAGACTGAGAGTAGGGGAGCAGGGGAGGGCTGTCTCAGATGAATCAGGTATCCCGGAGTACCCCCATGGGCCCCAGTGGTACAGAGACTCAAGGCAAGCCAGCTCTGGGAGAGGTGAAGTACAAGCTGGTACCCAGTTAAGTGTGTGCCCAACCTTCCCACCTGCTATCGTAGATACCAAAACTAACCTTTTATAACAAGAGATATCAATTTCCCATGGTCCAGAAGTCCCGCATCAAGGCATTGGCACTCTTGTGCCTGGCAAGAACAGGCCCTCATAGTCTATACTTCTTGCTGTGTTCCCATGTAGTCTCTTCCTACAAGACCCCTCACCTGCTTGGCATAATGGTGCATATTTGCAATCCTAGCACTCAGGTGGCTGAGGCAGGAGCATCACGGTGAGTTCAGGGCCACCTTAGGCTACATAATGAGTTCAAAACCAGCTTGAATTGCATAGCAAGATCCTGTCTCAGAAAAAAAAAAAGAAGACTCCTCACTTGCCACAGGACCCCACCCTCAGTACTCAAGCACCTCACAACACCCACAATCAGGAGTCACATGCAGACCTCAGCAGACACTCACCTGGAGAGCCAGTACCTGGAGAAGCATGTGAGCTTGTGTTACCCTAGGCTGACTAGCTCTAACCACCTTAGTCACTGTGGGGAGGGTGTATCAGGCATGCAAGTGTAGTCTTAACAGAGCCTGAGGAAACATCGAAGGCCATCTGAAGCAGACAAGGCTGTAGACCTGCATTTAGCAACATCGTTATGCCACATGGGGTAGGGGTACGGAAGGCTCACCTTTGCTTGGCATCTGGCATACAGGAAGTACTTAGTAAATACATGCCCTCTGTATGACTGGAGGAATTGTACTTGTGTCTGAAGGAATTTGGAGGACTCATGACTCCCAACCTGTGCTGGGAGGGAGCAGAGGTCCTGGTGACTAGCCAGCTGGTAGGTGATCTGATCCTTCGCAGGGGACTTTGCCCAGCATTCATGACACTTCATTGCCTAGAGTCCCAAGCTAGCAGTGACAATTTTAAAAAGTTACGATACAATGATTAAAGAGTACTGAATAAGGAGCATCTGACTTACCACAGCCAGGTGAGAAGACTGGTTTTCAGTGATGTTGAAAAATCACTTTGTGGGAATGTGGTTTTTTTTTTCCCCCCACTTTGATGTCACTTTTTTTTTTTGTACTGAGGATCAAACTTAACAACCTCGTGCTTGCCAAGCTGGCGCTTATGCCACTGAGCTAAATCCCCAACCCTTACTTTAGTGTCATCTTAATAGATACCCTTCTGTCCTCAGTCTGGCCCTGACCTGAAGGGTGGCCCTTCCCTGACCAAGACATGCAGCAGAGGCTATGTATGACCATTTGGGTCACTGGAGAGGCAGCAAGGGGAGGAGACCATGGCCTGGGCTCAAATTCTAATTCCTGAATTCAAAGCTTGCACTTCCTAGCTATGTAGCTTTGAACAACTGTCTTGACCTCTCTCAGAATTAAATTTCCTGTGAAAAAA
Organism: Dolichotis patagonum; assembly: GCA_004027295.1. NCBI lineage: Eukaryota > Metazoa > Chordata > Mammalia > Rodentia > Caviidae > Dolichotis > Dolichotis patagonum. The sequence continues at coordinate 81,182 of PVJX010001810.1, read as the reverse complement.
AAATTTGTGTAAATGAAAAGTGATCATGAACTGGCGATTCCTCAAACAATTGAACAAGAAATTACCTCGGCGCCCAGTCCAAGAGAAGTGAGCTCATGTGTCTGCACAGAAATGTGTACACAAACATTTACATGGCACTAGTCACAGTACCCAAAGGATAAAAATGATCCATATGTCCAAAAGACCAGGAGATATACAAGTGTGGTTTTTGCACACAGTAGGCTATTACTCAGCCATAGAGAGAAATGGAGCTCAACATGTGTGTATGTAAACCTGAAGACATCCTACCTCTAGGAAGAAGGGAGACAAAGACAAATGCTGTGAGACTCTTCTTGTGTGGAAGCCCCAGAGGATAGGAATCCCTGGAGACAATTGGGAGGGCTACAGCTGACGGATAAGGAGGTTCTTGTGAAGTTGTAGTAGTGTGCAATGAGGTGGGTGGGCAATCTGGCCATTCTCAGAACTACGGCTATATTCTCTGAATGGTTCCTATCCCCTACAAGATTGGGCCAGTCGGACCTGTGCTCAGAGGGATCTTTTTAAACAGCCCTCTCAAATCCTGAGACATAGCTAGAGCTGGACAATCCTGGAGCCTTCAGCCTGTCGCTTAGGGGCCTCAGGGTCACTGAGGCCCTGGGGGTGGTGACTGCTTTGCAGCAACATCTGGCCAGACTAGGCAGAGAGCAGACCCATGAGAACTGAGCTCAGGGCGAGAGGCCGTGAGAAAGCAATAGGCAGACATCAGGCCTCTTCTGTCCTCATCCCAGCTCTACTCAGCACCTTCTGTTGGTAGGAAGGACTAAGCCTGGTCAGATCCATTTGGGAGGCTCCTTTTAGGCCTTGAGAGATCCTTTCTTAGAAAGGATCCCCAAAAGGCCAACATGGCAAATCCCCCAGGTCACAGGTCAGATGCTTGCAAATATCAGCACCCTTGGCCCTCAGAGCTCTGGGTAGGTTTCCCTCTCTCCAGTATGTCAGAGGCTATGTGGTTGCATCCGTGAAATCTGACCCCAGATAATATCCTCCTACCTCAGCTGTTTGGTCAGAGACCAGCAGATGGCCACATGGGGTGAAGAGGTAGGGAGGCTCGACCTGGAGGTGCAGCCGCTAACCTGGTGACATCTGAGGGACAACTGACACAGAAGTGGGGACAGCATCACAGGAAACAGCTGTGCAAAGCCCCTAGGGGTGCTAAGTGGGGTGGGAGCCTAGCATGGGCTCTGCTGCTTCCATCAGGGTGGCCTCTGCATTATGACTTGTTTTTTTATTATGGAGACTGATGGGAAACATGCCATAAGTGACTGAGCTCCTAGCAGTAAGTGGAGACTAGGACTGCACTCAGCAGTTGGTGGTCACAGGGATACAGGACTACAGAGACCAAGTACCCATTGGGAGTTAAGGTCTCCTCTCTGACTCATATTCCTTTCATACATTCACCCCCAGAAGGATGGTTTTATGTTTATAGTTAGCTGGGTTAGGTCATCAACTGCCAAATATTTGAACAGTGCCTTTTCCAACAAGATGCCCCCTCCCAGCTGCAACAAAGGTCAGTGCTGAGAGGCCACTTGAGCTATAGCCTCAGTGGATGGTGGTAGAAAATGTGTGTGCCTGATGGGCCACCACTAAGTCTGCTCCTGGGCCCTGACTCTGACAGCACTTACATAATATGCTTTGTTTATCATTCTGCTGATTCCATTTAGTATTGGTTTCCGCACGGCTTGCCAGGGTTGCCTGAGACCGTTTCCACACGGGCACAACAGCACACAACAGGGTCGACTCATATGATCATCATATGGAGAGCCATGGCCAGCAGGGCACGTGTTGGCCATCTATGCTTCAGCTGCTACCAGGGAACCTGCAATCACACTCAGGGTGGCCAGAATCCCTGCAGGGACTGCATCCTTCCCTGGAGAGCAAATAATGGACTGGTCAGTCTCTGAAGGGTTAACCTTCAACAGATAGCAAGGAGAGTCTGACATCAGGGACACTCAGAGAGTTTAAAGAACTGCTACAATTAATATTAAAAAAAAAACAATTTGAAAATGATCAAAACATCAGAATAGAAAATATCACCAAGTATTCTAGGACTGGGGCTGGAGCTCAGTGGTATAAGTCCCTGCCTGCAAGTGCAAGGTACTGAGTTTGATTCCTGGTACAAAAAAAAAAAAAAAAAAGGATTCTACACATGGTAAGTGGAAAAAATGATCAACTTTGACAGTCATTAGGGGACTGCACATTAAAAACCACAAGGAGAACCAGGATTCAGTGGCACATGCCTGTCATACTAGCTACTCAGGGGGCTAGAAAATCTGAGGCCAAGATGGGCAACTGAGCAAATCCTGTTTCAAAATAAAATGAAAAGGGCTGGGATGTAGCTCAGTAGTGGCATCCATGCCTGGTATGCATAAAGAAGCCCTGGGTTCCATCCATACTACTGCAAAAACAAAAACAAATCCAGGATGAGCCACCACTTCATATCCATCTGCCTGGCAAACATTAAAAAGAATAATGACACTGAGTATTAGCAAGGAGATGGAGGATCTAGAACTCATATACTATAATATGGGGTTGCAAAATGGTATGACCAGTTTGGAAAACAATTTGGCAGTTTCTTAAAATGTTAAATACACTCAAGATATAAAATTTAGCCCTTTTCTACTGAGTGTTTTTTCTAGGAGAAGTGGAATCATGGGTCACACAAAGACTTGGATAAATGTTCACCACTGCCCCAAACCAGAAAGGCACCTTGGTCCTTCCACTGGTGGTCTAACAGGCTACACCACATAGTACAGGATTCAACCCAACAGTTGTATATGTGGATGAGCAAACCACTGATTCAAAATACAGGTGACTTGTAAGGCAATTATGCTGATTGAAAGAATCTAGACCTAAAAGGGTATAGGCTGTATGCTTCCACTCATAACAATTCTAGGAAATGCAAATCAACCTGTAGTGTGGGACACAGGTGACCTGTTAACTGGGGGTAGGGGAAGTGGGGGAGGGATATTTCCACTGTCTTCATTGTGGTGATGGTTTTGAAGGCATATACTTATATGTGTCAAATTTTAAATGTATACAGTTTACTGGATTAGTAATTATACCTCAATAAATCTACTTAAAAATACATATCCTGAAAAATAACTCCCCAAATTCAGTGAATCAAACATTGTATAGTTATACATTTCAGTGTTTATAAATTGTCCTCAATACTAAAAGGAGTCAATCCCAGCACCTTGGGGGGCTGAGGCAGAGATTCAACAGTTTAAGTCCAGCCTAGGCAGCTTAGCCACTTACTAAGACCCTGTCTGCAAAAATAAATAAATAAATAAATAAAAATATATATATATTCTCTAGCCATATATATATGGTTTTATATATATATGGTTTTATATATATATATGGATATATATATATATATATATATATATATATATATATATATATATGGCTAGAGAATATAGCTCAGTATAAAGACCCTGGGTTCTGTTCTTTGAAAAGGAAAGGAGAAGAAAGGAAAGGAAAGAGAAAAATAATTAGATAAATAAACAGAACCTAAAGGGAGAAATCTGAATGTGCCAGACACTGGCGGCCCATAGAGGTTCAGAGGGCTGACAGACTCCTTGCCTCCAGTTGGCACTGAATCCCTGACGGCCCCACCCACCTGCCCTGCCTGGTCCTGGGCCTGTTCTGAGGCTGTCTTGGCCAGGGATTCAGAGTCAGCACAGCGAGTTCTCAGAGATGTTTTGATTTCAGACCACACACATCCTCTCACAACACTGTATCTGTCTTTCTTCCCAGACTTGATGTTCCTCTTGCAGGTGGAGAAAGTAAAGTCTTGGCCTGCATTAGGCAACAAGTAGTGTAGGTGAGAGACATACAGAATTCCAGAACTCTGAATCCATGACTCCTGGACCAGGATCTCTGAGGCCCTCTGGCCCAGAGGATCCTGCAGCCCTAGTGTGTGCTTTGGGTTCATATAGTGCCTGCAAATGTGCAAGGTAGTCTGAGCCCCATAGGGTGCTCCACCATGGGTTCATCTCAGCAAGGCGGCCACAGGCAGAGGGAGCAGCTCTGCTGCTGCAATAGCCCAGTCCTCTGATCTGCAGGCTCCCTCCCTCCCTGCTGCCTATCCAGCCTGCTCAACCCTTGGTGCTAAACCAACCTCACATTTCCTGATGAGGACACTGAGGCTAGTGAAAGCAAGGAGCTGACCAAAGTCACCTTGTTAGCTGTCACCAGAATGAGGACCAGCACAACACATACATACACACACACACACACACACACACACACACACACACACCAGGCCCAGCTGGAATCTATGGAGGCAGGGGATGGGGAGGACTTGGTTTACCCAGGCCTTGAGTCCAGGTGAAGAGGTAGTGAGGAGGTAGTGGTGGGCAATAGGAGCATGACCAAGGGAGATCTGGGCAGAACCCCTCTTTACTAAGGGGCTTCACTCACAGCCCATGGATCTCCGCTTTCTACATTTGGGGAAGACCTCAAAGCAATGCCGTCCAAGGGTAGGAGAAGAGGCCCCTCCTGCACCCTCTTACCTCACTCAGCCAGCAGAGACCCTGTGTCTATGCTAGTGAGATGACCGTACCTCAGCAGCCAGACACTCTTATAATCTGAAATTATATGTACAAGTCCCCTCTCCTGACTGTGAGATATATACATAATGAGGGGCAAGAGGCCCACGTTCAAACCAGGTGTGGTGATGCGTTCCTATAATTCCAGGAATCAGGAGGCTGAGGCAGGAGATCACCATAGATGCAATGCCAGTCTGGGCTACAAAGGAAGTTTATGGCCAGCCTGAACTACATAGCAAGTCTCTATTTTTTTAAAAAAGGCCCAGGTTCAAACCTCAGTTTGGTTCAAGTGACCAGGGGTAAGGCACGGGCCTCTGGCCCTCAATTTTCCCTTTGGAGAAATGGAGACAAGAGTCACTCCCACCCCTTTGGGTAGCATGATCATCACAGGATCTCTGGTTTGTGAAAAAGGACATAGAGCAATAGTTTAAATCCCCACCAGCTTCAGAGTTCACCATGGTGCCTTTTATGGCACCGTGGGTATCCTGTGTTAGCATCCTGCAGTTAGCACAGCAAAATGCACCAATTTGGTGGCTTAACACAACTAAAACCTATTCTCTCAGAGTTCTAGAGTGAGGGTCTTTCCTGGTTCTCCCAACTTCCAATATGGCCAGACATCCTCAGTGTAGCCTCAGAACCTGGGGCTACATGCTCCAGCTTCTGCCTCCCTTCTTTCCAGGTCTGCTTCTGTGGGTCTGTTATCTCTACTTCACTTCTTTCATAAAGATTCAGAATTTAGGACCCATCCAGATGACCCAGGATGATTCCACCTCTAGGTCTCTAACTTTTTTTCATCTACTAAGACCCTTTATTCAACAGAGTGATGTACATACCCAGGTCAAAGTGGCATACCCATTAAATTGCATGTATATTGTTCTGCAGGCCCAGGCCAGGATTCTGGTCCCTGCCCCTAACTAAATGGCTGCTCACCTCTCCAATTGCTGGGAAACAACTTTGTGTCCAACCTGATGCCTCTTTCCTGCAGTCCCCATTCAGTGCTGCTTACAAACCCCAGCACATGGCCTCCACTGTGACCTGGAATTGTATAGGTATCACCAATATATAGAGTTTCTCTGTTGCCACTTCCTTACAGCTGTGTCAAGCCACCACCATAGCCACCTGGTAGGTACCTCTTTGTGTGTCCAGTACTGGTATCTTTTCCCTCCCTCTCTGATTGTGCCTTAGCCTGACAGAGGCTCCCTTGGTTTTTAACATTTTACTACGGTTTGTATCTAGATGTCTCCCCAAAGCCTCATGCATACAGGGGAGCTTTTGGGAGGTGGCTAAGTCTTGAGTTTGTGCTTGATTCATGGTCCAATGACGGGACTATGGGTGTGAGTGCTACACCTGCCCTGGGGAAGGTAGCTTGCATACACTACAAGAGAAGGAAAGAGATTCTCACTCCTCCCTTTTCTGCTCTTGTTCCTTTTGCTGTTTTGGCCTCTGCCATGAGCCACCCTGCTTTGGACCCAGCAGATTATGGGCTGAAACTTTGACAAATCATGAGCTAAATAAATCTTTCCTTCCTTAATTTTGAGCAATTGGGTGTTTTTGTCTCAGTAACAAAAGAAAAGTAATCAAGACACATCTTAACTGGGAAAAGCACAAAGCTTCTCTGAGTCCCCAGGTCACACTTGATTCTGACTAGGGACCCTACCCTCCTGTGCAGCAGTAGGGTCCTCATCCTTGCAGGTCTTCAGTAAGTACCTGGGCCAGGCACAGAGTTTTTACAATGACATATGGGAATCTACCCAGGAGTTCCCAGGACCACAGCCATCACCAAAAAAGGTTAACTTAAAAATACAACCCCAGTAACACCCAGAAATGTTGAGTAAACTATGCAAATGCTACTTTAGATGCTTGGCTATGTTCAACAGACAGGAAAGAAAAATCTCTAACAGGCAAAAAGAAAGGGGCATAAATCTGGGCAGAGAACCTGGTGTCTGTGACTGAGTCTGCCTCATGGCGGGGGCAGGGGGGTGGGGTGGGGGATAAACATAAGGAATGGAGTCAAGGGCTTGGACTGGGGTCCCCAGAGACTGAGTCTCAACAGTAGGGCAGCCTGAAAGTTTACTTCCACTTGACATTTGGGGATGGATGGGAAAAAAGGGGGTCCCTGGAAAACTGTCAGCCTAGACCTCACACAAATTAGGACTCATTTGTAGGGCTGGGAATCATCCAGCTGGGGCATCCATAGAAAAATTAGCCCTAAGCCAGTCAAACAGCAAAGCCATAGCAGACGTAATGTTACAGCTCCTCAGAGGGACATCATGCAGCCCATGATTCTTCTGTTTGAGCCAAACTCACAGGAGGGAATCCACCATAACTGAAAGGTAGCTAGTCTCTGAGTCCCAGATTTTGAGTGGATACTATGTCAAACAAAAAGAATAGGAAAAGAATATGCTGATGATAAGGAAAAACACACACACACAAAAAAAAATCAGAACCCCAAGGGAAAACATAAGATGTCATGGGGGAGGGGGTTAAAATTTGGACATAGCTTATAAGAGAATTAGTGAATTAGAAGATGAAGTTGTGAAAAAATCACCTCACTGCCTATAGCACAGTTGAGAGATGGAAGAAAGTGCTTAGGAGACTTGAGGATGGAGACACCTGGTAAACATGTTCACAATAGGGACATCAAACCACATCTAAGTGAGAGGTGAGCAGACTATACTGGTGCAGAACTGCCCAGCTGTTGATGCTCAATCCAGGGGCAGTTTCACACAGAGATTCTCAGTCCCACAGAATCTACTATGTTTCCTATCTATCCCTTTCCAAGAAAACTTAGTAAGCTCTGCTCTAGGAGAAGCTCCAGAAGGGAGAAAAAGAAGGAGAGGGAAGAATAAGTGTTACAGCTGAAAAATTTTTAATCGATGAGTGATATGAAAATCCTCAGATACAAGAAATAAATTTGATCCACATTCAAGCTCATCAAAGAGACCAACAGAACCCAAGCAAAGACAGGATCTCAATGCCATGTGGGAAGGAAAATATGAGAGTTTCAAGTAGTGGCAGGTGTACATGCAATGTATTCTTTTTTGTCTGCTTTTGTTTTGTTTTGTTTTTGCAGTGGACTCTTTTGTAGCAGAGACAGGCCAAGAAACAGCAGAATACTAAAAGGTTTACTGGAAGTGGCTGCCCATCCAGGACCTATGCTTAGCAACAGACTGCAAACATCATGCAGGCATCAGACAACCTAAGATGTTTCCACTCCAATTCCTGCTACAAAAGATATTTCAGTGAGAAGGAAGGTACACATGACATTTACAGAGAAAATGATAAACACACTCTTCAAAGACATCAAAGAAGACTAAAGGCTTGAAGAACTGTGATATTCATTGCTGAGATCTGACATCGTGGGATGGCAACTCTCCCCAAATTAACTTGCACATTCAATGCAATTTCCATCAAACTCCAAACAGGTGTTTCTTGAATCATGACAAGGTGACACTAAAGTTTATCTGGATGACTAAAGGGCCAAGAGTAGCCTGGACAGTTTTAAGAAAGAATAACAAGGAAGGTCCCTCAGCCAGATTTCAAGACTCAAAATCAAGTTGAACTCACAGAAACACCAGGGGTTAGAAATCAAAATCAGGCTGGAGTGAGTTGAGAAACATCTGGTGTGAGGCCTGAGAGGTCAGGGGAATGAAGTAGTTGCAGTAGGTGCCTGAGTAGGTGACAATGAGCCTGGGTAAGAGCTGGCTCCTAGAAGCCAGAAGACAGATGTCCAAGGAATCAGTGACCCACTTATTACACACACTGCTAAAAATTAAAAAGTGTAAACTTACAGTGGTGTTGGAAGGGGAAGATATCCCCAGTTTGGTAGATATCTCCTGTAGCAGGTGCGGAAAGGTAAACCATAGGTCACAGCAGAGTTAGAGGGCAGGATGGAAGAGTGGAAGTTCATACATAACCCTGCCCTCAAATTACTGTCACTCAAGTGGCTTCTAGAGTTGGGCCAAAGTCAAGGACAGTGATCATGAGACTCATTTGTGCACGTGGGACTTAGAATCAAGAGTGTCATATATTTTATTGCTTTCTGTAGGCTGTTGGCGAGGCATAGTTTATCTTAGTATCACTGATAAGCACCATGAGCTTCAGCACATACCTGCATTGCCGGGTGACTGACATCCCTGAGCAGTGAAACTAGCACCTCAAACGCTATGGCAGAGGAAGGGATTTGCGTCAATCTGCAGCACCTGCAGCCACAGGACACATGTTAACAGTGCTAACTGAGGAGGGCAGGGAAAGGCCATTTCCTCTGCTTTTTGGGATGTGTAAAGCATCTCATAGTTTCCATCCAGTTTTAAACAGAAATAGGTGTAGTTCTCAGGTCCTCTCCCGGGCTCATATACTCCTGAGAGAAAGTTTCAGTCACTTCCAAAGGGGCCAGGAAAATAAGAATATGATGGGAGGGGACTCAGCCCATCCTATGGGGGCAGAACCAATGTCTTCTTGTATTCCTATGGGCAGATTTCTTGGGGATGGCAGGGCTGAGAGGTAAGTGGCCCCCAGAACAAGGTCACCTTTTGAGGGGTGCAGAAACCCTCCACCAGGCACCTAATTTTCCAGACCCCTCTCCTCCCTCCTTGATACCACCCATTTCCCAAGTCCCTCCCCACCCAGACTATTCTTCCTTCCTCTATCCTCTGGGCCCCTCTCCTCCCCTCCCACTCCTACCCTGCAGTGCTCTGGTTGGGGAAGGAGAGATGGAGTGACAGCCACACAACCACCTGGGAGAATTGATCAGGCTGTAATTGGGGCTTGGAAGAGGTTTAATATTTAACTGGATTAAATATTTAAACAGGCAAGCTGACGGGAGCCCAGCCACAGTGGCAGGTGATAGCAGGACAGTCTGAGGCTTCAGAATCCCCTCCCAAAGGATATAGCTTGTCTTCCAGGCACACAACAGGTGCAGTACCAGGCCTTCTCTTGGGATGGCTTGGTCTTGATTCAGCTCAACAGAGGGGCTTTTTTGTCTCTGGTGCTGCTGTGAAGGCCAGCTGCCAGCATTGTGTACTGCCCACTGGCCAGCTCTTGACTTGGAGCCCAGCACTGACTTGAAGCCCAAGAGGGAGCCAGGTGGGAGGTGTAGGTGTCATTTTGGGGACTGTTGACATGCCATAGGCCATCAGATGGTGGGCTGTGTGCTCCTCAAGAAAAAGGTACCCATGGGCCTCACTGTTTCTATCACTCCTTCCAAACCAGAAAACCTGTTCTTCTAGCCCCTCAGAGAAGCAGCTTCTCCTCCCAGGTCCCCAGAAGTGTCAGTGAAGGACCACACATCTGGGCAAGGTGAGGTGGGGCACCCAGGTCCTGTAGCCTCCTGGCCCCACAATCTTTCCATGACCAATGGTGGTCCCAGCCTGCAGGACTTGGGAAACCCACTGCCTTCAGTGGACAGCTGTCAGTCCCTGGCTCTCAGAAAACCTCTCTCTGCTGGGATCTCCTCTTTTTTTTTTTTTTTTTGTCTATCCCTGAATGGGTCAAGAAACTGCCCTGGGCCTCTGTAGTGCTTGGTGGACCATGCCCCCATCCCCCTCTGCCTAGTGACAGGGCCCTGTAACTGTGGGCCCCCGAGGTATTTGCTGGGGTCAGGTCACTACGGGTGGCAGCTCCCCCCACAGAGCACCCCACGTGGCTGGCTGTGCTGGGCCTGGGGAATGTCAGCTCAGCGTGGAGGAAGTAAGCATGAAGCAGCCCTCCTGACATCTCACAGACTCCAGAAACCTGGAGAGACCAAGCCCACAGCCTGGGCCAGGCCCATGGCTGCTTTCCGAGGCCACCCTGGGTCTGAGGGTCCTGGGTTGGGCCCCAGGATATGAGCAGGGCTGGAGGATTAAGAGGACAGGGGAGAAGCTAAGACAGGAAGCCTGACCCTGGAGTGCTCTAAGGCAGGCAGCTCATCCCCTGCCTAGGGAGTCCTGTGAACCTAGTTCTGTCAGGCCTCCTTCAGGCCACTGGGAGTGAGGTCAGATGGACTTACCAGCTGTGTGACCTGTGCAGGTGACTTCGCCTCCATCCAGCTGCTTCGGTCACCCTGGCCATGTTCTCTGAAGAGAGAGGCACAGACAGAGGGAAATTGAACAGAGCCAGAAGGTGCAGAGCCTGGATGTTGGGGGTCTTCTGTGACCTGGAAGGCAGCTACACAGCTGGGAGGAAGCCTGACCCAGATTCCTGAGGCAGCTAGTCTCGGGCAGAGACACAGTTGCTCACTGTCCTTTGGCTGGCTCTGCACAATGAGGACCATGCCTTTTATGGAAGCCTTGCCCTGGTTCTGGGTCGGGCCCTCCTTGAAGAGGCTGGCCTGGGGGTCTGGCCCTCAGGCTTCCCAAGGTACAGAGAAAGAGGGATAGGAGGTTGCCTGCCTAACTTCATCAGTTCTCTGGGCAGAAATCCAGCCAGGCCTGGGCTTTGATCCTATCCAGAGGGGATCTACCCAGACCCTGGAGGGAGGCCAAGGCAGCTGGGGGGCTCCAGGCTCACTCAAGAGACTCACTGAAGTTGGAGGAGGGAGTTAAGGCAGGACACTTGGATGAGGCTAATATGTGGCAAGTAGGTGCCCATGGTGCTACAGCATAACCTCCCCAAGGACAGGGCTGGGATGCTCTGTCTAGTTGGCATGTAGGGGAGCCCCAGCCAATATGCACGGATAGACGAAGGGTAGATGGTGGGATGGGTGGGTGGACTGATGCATGGATGAAAGATAGGTAGATAGAGGGAGGGAGGGAAGGATGGTGGAGATGAATGGATTCTCAGCACCCTGGCTGCAGGTCCCCCACAGGGAACGCTGTTCGTGGTGCATTTAGACAACAGGTGAGGGCCAACAGAAACACCAGACAAACACAAGCTTTCCCCAAGGAGTCCCCTAGGGCCTGTGTCCCTCTAATGGATCAGCCCCAGTCCCAGACTTCAGAGGCCAGACAGGAGAATCCCAGGAGCAGTGGCCTGTAAGCAGGAGGTATGGTGGGGATCTCTACTGTGTGTTCAACGGGACTGCCTCCTGCAAAACTTGGCCTCCCCCTCACTCTACCTGGTGACAGATGCAGGTTTTAGAGGTGAAGGACCCAGGTAACATGAGACCTATTGTTCAGACTTTCTTGTGTTTGTATGAAAGTGTACAAGGCCAGTTTGGCTAGGCTAAAAGGCCAGTCCAAGACACTGACTGAGCCATGGACAAGGTGGGTACCCACTAGGTGGGCCACCGTTTGAACTTCCTCTGTAGACCTTGGTCCCCAGGGGGAGGTGGGGATGGTGGGTGAATGATAATGCTTGGCTGGCCCCGCAGCAGGGCTAAGAGCAGCCATGAGGTCACATCAGTGTCAGCATGAAGTAAGCACCAGAATGTGTTAACCCTGAGGGCTCATACACACAGTGGGCACATGAGTGGGTACCCAGAAGCCAAAGCCCCATCCCGAGCTTCTTTCTACCTCTGCTGGACCTGAGGGACAAGCCTGCTGTTAATCTGGTGGTTTCTGCATCAGCAGCACCCCCGCCCCCGACCAGGCTCTTAATGAACTGTTTGATCTCATGGTGCTCTTTGATCAGACTGAGGAAACAAATCTCAGAATTAAGCAGGTGGCTCAGATACAGTACATCTGTTCTGCACAGCCCCTGGCTATCCACGGGTGGGCAAAAGAAGTGGACCAGGCAGACCAAGGGGATCCACTGGTGGGTGCCCAGGCTGGATTCTGAGGGTGGGACACAATGTTAGTGGGCTCTCTTGTAACAAGAAGGAGCAAATAGAGCACTGAGGGCTGACACTTTTCTCAGAGTCATTCCTGGCCCTGTAGGGGTGCACTACATGGGACATGGAGGATGGGGCATCTGTAGTGCTAGATTCTTCAAGGCTTAGATACTGGTATCAGGCGCCGGGCAGAGGACTTCCAATCCCTGAATCTACCCTGCCCACGAGTGAGCTACCACAGAAGTGGATTTGGATCAAATTCCAAACACCTTAAGATTGTCTCCAAACCTGCCAACTGGTCCAGAGTGGGAACTGGAGTCAGAACCCTGAAGGGCACAAGGGGTAGGAAGGCTGTGGTGGCCCATCCTCTCACCTTGGCCACACTAACCTCCAGCTCCATCTGAGGATGCCTTGACCCTTTCCGTGGCAAGAAAGATGACCCCTAAACCTGGTCTTAGGGCTATGGCTGATGTCTCCATTCACAGGCTGAATTCCTGTAGTGTTTATGACAAATGGCCATGAGCTTTATGGACTGCATGAGCAAAGATGTAGTCCCCCATCCCTAGAAACCAGAGGTCCCTCACTGAGTCAGGGGCAGGGTTGGGCTCCCCAGCAGGTGCCAGGGGCTAAGGGAGGCTCCTGCCTGCCTTTCCCAGCTTCTGCTGGCTCCAACTGTCCTTGGACTTGTAGCCAAATGAATCCTGTCTCTGTCCCTGTCATCACATGCCATCATCCCTCTGTGTCCTCTTCTGTCCCTTCTGAGGACACTGTCATTGGATTTAGGTCCCACTCAGATAATCCACTTGATGATCCAGGATGATCCTATCCTAAGATCCTTAACTTAATTACATCTGCAAAGACCCCTTTCCTGACAAGGTCACATTCCCAGGTCCTAGGGGTCAGGATGTGCATGTGTCTCTCTTGCAGTCACCATTCAGCCCTCCTGTGCTTCCCATCAGAGACAATACCCCCAGAAGGTGCAGTCTCCAGCAGCACCAGAGGCCTCCTGGCTTCAGAGTTGGAATTGCTGTCTAATGGATGATTATAACGGGCCATAGACACTAAGCTCTGTGGCCAAACAGTCACTTGCAATGGGATAAGAGGAAGGAGAGACATCACATGGCTTCTGGAAAGACCGGGAGATCTTTTTCCTTGATTTTCACTGACTGGCTTATCATCATTTCTGAAATATTATTTTATTAACTTTTGAGTAGTGCTCTTTGATCATTAGTAAATCTGTCTCATAGCTCACATAAACTGGTGACCATAGAAGGACATGTGTATTCAGCACAACCTCCCTTTGCTCACACCAGCAAACTGATCTGCTGGTGGTTCCTTTCTGGAAAGAGTGTTCTTCCAAACTCTTTATTCAGTCTGCAAACCGCCATGAGATCTGTGCCCTTAAAATCTAGCGTTTTATTGCATGAAGCAAAGAAGGCTACAGAGTTGAAGACACTGGGACAAAAATATCGGGCAGAAAGTGACCTCTGTTGCTGGGTTGAGGTTAAGTGGAGCAATGGACAACAGGGGCCTCAGAGGGAGGGACTGACTGGGTGACAAATGCTCATTTGACTTACTATTGTTCTGACTTATTATTGTTCTGTTGTTAGGGACCAAGTGGGGCTTCTGCTTGATGATTAGGCTGCTGTTTACAGGGGTCCTGGGCTGAGCTCGTACTAGGTACTGAAGGCAACCAATACAGTGCCCCCTAGAAAAAGGAGGCTTGGTAGCCATGCCATGTCCCAAGAAGCTGTGGAGATGCCAGCCCAGCATCTACGTCTGCCTGCACCTCTTCCATGCGGCCTTGCTGCATTCATCTTCACATTCCTGGCTGTTCTATGAACAGAGCTGGAGTAGCCTGGCTGAGGGGTCGCCACAGAAATGGCCACAGTGACCAGCTCATGGGCAGCTGTGGTGAGGCCCTCTTGACACCATCCTGGGGCAGCAGGCTGCCCAGAATGTGGTTAGCCCAGGAATTTGTGCTCAGAGTCCATGGTGGGCTAGGGAAGACTAGGCAGGGGGCTAGAGGAGACAGACAGACACACAGTCTCTTACTTCAGACCCAGGGAGTCCCGCTAGAAGGCTGAAGGTCACTGTGTCAGCCTGATGGTCTGATGTTCCTGATACCTCTGTACTTCAGGAGATGCCTGAGTACAATGGCCCAGCAAAGCCTCCTAGTGACCCAGACCCTAGCCCTCTTGATGAGCTCCATTGAGAAGGAACATGGACCAGAAGGGAAAGCAGCAGCCACCATAGGCCCTTGTATGCCTCTGGCTGGCAAGACTACGTGCCTAACCCAGGGCTTACAGGATAGGGCTCTGGGTCCCCAAAGAGCATCTTCTCACATGGTGCATGTAAACAGGTGGTCCCTTTGGTCCCTTGGGGGAAGATTGTGCAGTGTCCCAGGGAGTAGACCAAGCTGTCCTCGGAGGCGAAAGCAAACTCACTGGATTGCTGCAAAGCAGGGAGGCACTGCTACCCCTTTCTAGGAAACAGGCAGGGCTATGCTGGACCAGGCCTGGAAGTGGAAGATAATGAGAAGATTTGAACTTGCAGGGTCTAAATGGGGTCCCAGGCTGTAGAGTTGTGGAGCAAATTTCCCAGGATCTATAGTTCTGTCTGCTGAAGACAATGACATAGAGGGGCTGGCCCTGTCTTCTTGGGGCTTGGGGTTGTAGAGATTCCCTGTCCTCTAGGACTCAGGACAAGGCTGAGGGAAAAGTGCCTATTGGCTCCCATGATCCTTTGTGTATTGGCTATGGAGCACTGGATACCAAGTCTCAGTTCCATATAGGGCTGCTCCGCCACAATAGGGCCACACAGGCTGAACTCAATCTTAGGTCAAAATGCCACACTCCCCCTGACACTCTGGAAGGAAATGACTTCTTAACCAAGCCATGGCCTAAGGACTAATCAGATACCACAGCTGGGGTGGGGTGGGGGATGTCCTATCCCTCCCTTCCCTACAAACAGCATGGAACAGCCTGATCCTGACAATATACAGTCACTTGTCATTCAGGCTTGGAGGACTCCTGAGTGCTATGCTGTTGGAACTCACCTTAGGACCCTACTGTGGATCTTAGGGGTAAGAAATGGCTAAAATCTATGAAGGGATGGTTTTGGGTGGATCAGATTGGGCCCCTTAAGAACTTCCAAGGACTCCCTCAGGATTCCCAGGAAGGTATAGTTAGAGACCTGTGCCTGAGACCTGTCTCCAACCCCTGCCCCTCAGCCAAACCCCACAGAAAACAGATGCACCACCAGCAGTACAGCCTGGACTTGGGTTTTGACTGCCCTGGAAACATGAGGGCTAAGACTTGGGCAAGACCAGAGAAGAGAAGACATTACCACTGCCCTTCTGACTACTGATAGGCCAGGGTGAGAACTCCCCTACTCCTCTGCACAAAGCCATTGAGCCCCAAAGGCAGGGAGGTGCTGGGGCACTGCTGGAGTGCCGGAGGGAACAAGGCTGGGCCATAGTAGCTACCCAAAGTCCTGCTGTTCCTCACCGTGCCAACCTATTTCTGCGCACTCTTTGAAGTCTTGACCTCCTGGAACATTTCTTGAATTGGGGAAAACCTATGGTGGTCTCTGTTAGGCCTAGTGAGTGACACTAGGAGGGGCCACAGTGAGGTTTAGTCCTTGGATCCTTGGATATTCTTCTAAGGATTCTGAGAGAACTGAGATGTCATTGGCATGTTCCTCAAAGGAACCTGAGGGATACTTTGATAAGTATCAGGCCCACAGTGCAGCCTGTGGCTCTTCTGTCCTGAGGCCTGGCTGACTGACCTATTTTCCTTTAATTACCAAACAAGGGACTAATCTCCCTAATTTCCAAATTGCCCAGTTCCCTGTCCAGTCCCTTAGGAGAGGGAGGCTTCTGAAAGTTCCACATGCTTGGGCTGAGTGCCAGATCCCCTGGGAGCAGCTTTCCCAAGTTGGCCTCCAGAACGGCCCTTAAAGCAGAGGGGAGGCCCCTGCAGACTGCCATCTCAGAGAGAGGCACTGCCTGTGCCTGCCCTCCCCCTGTAACTGGGAGCCAAGATGTATTCATTCCCCCCATGGCCATGGTTGTCTCTTCCCAGGGTCAGCAGGACACTCCGGATGCCACAGGTGAGCCTGACTACCCCACAAGGACTAGACCTTGAGGAAGAGGTGAGGAGAGCCTGTTTGGAGTCTAGGAGTACCACACACACAGCCTCAACTCAGAGGAGTCAGCCAAATGCCTTCCTCCCTCAACATTCTGCATCCTCCTGAGCAGAATCACAGTCCTGTGACTTAGTCACCTGGTTTATTCCTGTGTCTCCATGGCAGTACTCCACCTGCTCTGTGCCCAAGGCATCTCCAGGTCCAGACTGGAGGATGGGGCAGACCAAGGACAGTGGATGGTGGGAGGTGTGGAGGTGAACAAGGGCAAGTGGAGTCCCAAGCCATGAGTCCTGGGGTAGGGAGGGGCACTTCTCTCCCTAGAGCCTGTTGGGATGAGTGAGACATGTCTGACCTGTACCTGGATTCTGGCCCTGGCTTGGTGTTGTTACTTCAGGTGACCTTCATCATCAGCTGAGAGTGGGGTCACTTTCCCAGAGCCCAGACAGCTGAATCACCCCACCCCCACTGGGATGATGTCATTATCTTTAACTGGGAGCCTCACACTGGACCAGGTGAGCCTCAGACCATCACGAGGGTGGGGCATGTCACTCGTAGTCTAAAATTGGATTTTCTCTTCTCAAAAAGCTGTTCAAGCTCTTTAGGCCAACAGCTGTGTGATCTTGGGCAAGTACAACCTCTCTTCACCTCAGTTTCCATCTGAGGATGGTAAAGGAGCCTTTCCCAGGGGTATTTGCCAGGGAAATTGATGCCAGGGGCTCTGGGTGAGGTAGGGTCCCCATCTTGTTCATCTTTTTAGGTCAGATTTTGTTGTCAATGTGAGCTTGAGCTGCAGATGCCCCTACCTGCCCAGGTGGATTGGGCAGAGGCCTCTTCCCCTCCTCCATCAGGGTTAGCAGCCTAAAATCCATCTAAGGGACAAGACTGGAACCTGACCAAGGAAAACACTGGAGTGTCTTATACCCGCTCCCTCCAGCTGGCCTGGTGAGCAGGAGCCCATGGGCAGGAGGTGCTGAGCAAGGCAAGGACAGCTGCGTGGGCGAAGGGGCTCAGGCGCAGGCAGGGGGTTGCCAGGCAACCACCACGCGCATCCGGCGCGTCTCTGCACCGTGGGGCGGATAAGCCCCAGGTTCCAATATTTATGCTTTGCTGCTTGCTAAAGCACTGCTTCCGCTCTGAATGGGGGAGTCTGCCCAACCTCCCTTCCTCCACAATGGTGGAGGAGCCCTCCCCTGGAGGGATGGGAAGCAAGGTTTACAGCCACGACCAGGGCTCAGGCTCCCAGAGGGTGAATAGAGCCTGCTGGTCAATAAGTTCTGCTCTCAGGAGAGGGATCTAAATTCTCTGGGCAGCTGCCTATGACTTAGAGCTGCCCATGGCTTAGAGAAGATGTGATGGTGGACTCCCAGGCACAGGGTGGGGACAAAAGGGGTCTTCCTCTTGAACCCAAAATAACACCAGAAATAAAGTGAGAAGACAAGCTGGAGTTCAGCCTCTCCTGTCCCATCTAGTCTGAGATCAGCCTCAGTAAATTGCCCCTGAATAGTGCTCTGAGCTCAACTCTGCAGTGGGGATCTCTCTATAGGCCTCAGTTTTCTCAGAAGTCCAAAGGGAATGTTGAGTGGCTTCGTGATTCCCACCAATTCTGGGTGATCCACACAGCCCAGGGCCCCTGCAGGTTGAGGACTATAGGGTGCCATGGGCTTCAGAAAAACCAGCCTTACTCTGACAGCCCTCACCACACTGGACACACTACCTGAGGCCTCTTGACAGAGAGCATCAGGATCTCTGGCCAGTGTGAGAAACATGGGATAGGGCTTTGCCAAGCTCCACCCTGCTCACCTCTCATAAATCTGCACCTGGCCAGGTGAACTGGCCCACCAGCTGTGTTCACTGGGGACTGGACAACACCTTCTGTGGCTTGTCTCTTCCCCAACCTAAGAAGATCAGCACTCCATACACTTTGTGCTGACCACACCAAAAAGTGTCCAGGGCTGGATAGGGGGTCCTCGTGAGGGTGAGGTTATGACTGACCACGGGAAGTACCTAGCCTTTATTTCCCCACCCACCTTCTCCAAGTGGTTGTGAATGTGGTTTCCTCCCAAGTTAGCCTCTGCCCTATCTGCTCTGGATGCGCCCACATAGCGCCCCCAGTTGTCTGTGCTTCGATGACACACGGGCAGGATGTTCCCACTCCACATCTTTCTGCGAACCAGGCACCTACTAGCCTCATGGAGAAGCAGAGTAGAGGAAAATAGAGGACAGAATGGGCAGAAGGGGATACTAAGGGGACCTAGTCTTGAAAGAGATCAGAGAATGGAAACCCCTTTTACCCAGAGGACTCAGGTTTCTAGGCCTGGGTATGGGGGCTGTCAGTAGGGATCTGTTTTATAAAGAACAGCCTGAACAGCAATTCATGGTGTGATATTATTTCTCTTCCCACCTGATTGTCAAAGCTCCTGCCTTGACCATCCTTCCCCTTAATAAATTTAAATTTTGAAGTTCTAGAGGCCATTCAGTCTCAGGGTAGAGGCTAGAGCCAAGCATCTTCCCTGGCCTTACATCTCCTGCTGGAGGAACTTAAACTTGAACTTAGCCCTGTCCTGGGCAGATCTGAAGAGCTGTCTCCCTTACTGGCCTTCTCCAGCTCCACAGTCTAGCCTGGCCCCAATCAGATGGATACCAGGAGGACATCCTGGAAACTGGGGATTGATGGGGGCACAGCTGTCTTGATGAGGGCAGTTATAGGGTAAGGAGATGTTCCCTGAGAGTGCTGCTGTGCCTGGAGGGGGTCCTGGCCTGGCTTGGGCACTGTGGAGGGGACTTTATCAGCACAGAGTACCCATTGGTCAGGAGCTCATCAGGGACCTTCTCAGCCAGTATTCTGGGAACCCAGTGTCCTTCGGGATACTCCCAGGATCTGGTGTTCATTTGAAAGGGATCAGGGGGCATCTCTACAGATCCCTTCTGCACTGGTGCTGAGTTCAAGTCCCTGGAACAGAAGTGATGGGCCGGGGAAGGGCTTGGTCCTGGCTCTTGTCTCAGGAATACAGCTAACTGGTCTGGATGGTCATCCCTGAGTGGGGTGAAAGACATCCCTTATGGTCCCAGAGGCATAGCCCATCCTCTGCTATCTCAGGGCAGCTGAGAACCTCAGAACCAGCAGCCAAGGCCCTCCTGAAGGTCCTGAGGTTTCTGAGGGGTCTTGATAGAAGGGTTCCCAACCTATGTCACTGCACCAGTAAATATGAAGTGGATGTGGCATAGCATCCACTAAAAGATGAGGTGGTATACATGTCCAGTTTCATATGTGACCACTATCCAGTAGATCTAGGCTCTCCCCTTTACTGGCAAAAGGGATATGTGTCGACTGTAAGTGCAGCGTGTAAATGCAAGCTGGTCCCACACATTGACAGAACTTCAGGAAGAGGGGAGGCTGTCCAGGACCCACCCCTACCACCCATCCTGCAACCAGGGAAGGGGCTCCCTGAATCCTGAGACCCTGCCCCCCATAGCCCTCAACCTGTGAGCCATAGAAGCTGAGCCTTCCACCCCATCCCTGCCAGCAGATAGTGATGATCCCAGACTAGACCTTGGGGTAGCCCTGCCTGTCAGGAAGATGTGTCTGCTCTATGCCGGAAGCCCACAGCCTCCTCCTTCCTTGGGCCTCCCAGCTTCTAAACCCAATTACAATGCCCCTCCAGAACTGATTTCCCTGGCCACTTCCCAACATTATGGATCTGCCTGAGGGACAGACAGGACCCAAGAAGGGGCCAGCTGGCAACATCCCTGCTGACCCTTGGCTCTCTTATCAACTGGAGACAGTTATCTCACAGTGAACCCTATAAGTCACACACCATTAGAGTTTAAAAATAATTTATCATGGATCTCATAGGTCAAAGTTCAAGGTAGAATGCTATAAGCTTAAGAATCAGCATGGTGGCCTACACCTATAACCCCAGCACTGGGGAGGCTGAGGCAGAAGAATTACCATGAGTTCAAGGCCAGCCTGTGCTATATAGTGGGTTCAAGGCCAGCCTGGGTTACATAGAGAGACCCTGTCTCAAAAAAAGAATCAGTGGTTACATAAAAGGCACATCTTTGGTGCAGAGCTGGCATGCTTCCTCCATTGTGGGCACTTACCTTCCCAGAGGAACAGGCTCCCTTCCTTAGACCCCTAGGGGCGCCTGTCCACTCCAGGATCCAGGTGACCTAGGAAGGTTGCTATGGCCACTCCACATGTGTGGGTGTCTTGTCCTCTCACCCTTTATGTCCATTCATTCTTCGGGCACCTTGGGACCATTGTTCCCCAGACCTCCAATGGGCAGGTCTCGGTTCCTGTGGCCAATTGAAGTTCATAGGGAGAGGGGGTTTGAAGGGACAAGGGCAAGATCAAGAATTTCATTCTGTGGGCAAAGAAGCTGAGCTGTGGGAATACTTGATCTCAGATCTGGAAGTACTTATCCCTTGAAAGGACACTTGCCCTCAAGACAGATTGGGACAACGAGGCAAAGAGGCCTATGGGAGAGGAGAAGTGCATGAGCAGACCCCCACTTACAGCCCCAGAGTGTCCTGAAGTAGGACGGAGCCTAGCTTGACTCTTACCCCCACTTCCAAAGCCCAGTGCGCAATCTTCCACCAAGATGGAGATGGGAGAAGGCCCTGTTGTCATAGAAACAAGCTGTATTCCCAGAGTGTGCCATGGCCATCTGCATCCCTCACTGCCCAGGGATCAGGGTGATGGGACAGGCAGCCTCTCTCAAATTTGTTCATGGGACACACAGGGTCAGTTCTGGCTTAAAGCTCTCCCCTGCTAGTGCTGTCACACAGGAATTAGTCCTCAGGTCCTGCACCTCCCTGACCCCATCTCCTATGTCCCATCATGTGCCACACAGCCATCAGCTTCCACCCAGCCAGTGGACATGCTGAACCACAGCCCATCCACAGCCCATCCTGTTATTCCTGAGCCACTGTGAGACCCAGGAGGTGGAGGAGGCAAGAAGGACCTTCCCCTTAAGCCCTTAGGAGAATGGTTCTACATATCCCTGTAGACCTTGTGTATAGCAGTAGACATTTATTGTATTAAAGTTTGTGGGGCTTGGTGAGGACATCTCTGAGAATCTGGCACACTCTGAAAATCAAGGCACATGTAGAATGTGCATCTTCCTCAGTTCTGATTGCTTGTGTTGATCTGCACAAATGGAGAAAACTGTGATCTAGGGTGATCCATGGCCACTGCCACTGTCTCACACACCCATGTACCCCCCAGGACCTCAGAACCAGTGGGCAGTTCTTCTTTGGCCTGTGACTTCAAGCTCATGGAGCTGGCTAGCCCAAGAGGCTCTCAGAGGCCACGGCTCCACAGGCAAGGCTGGACTGGCAGCTCTTCCAGCCCAGTGGGGCTCCAATGGCCACTCTGCCCAGACAGTTGAAATCCCTCTAGGGCTGTGGAAGTAATTACCATGATCCTTGGAACAGGGAAGCTGACAGGATTGCTGTCACCAGCAGGTGTTGAAGGACTCTGCTTTGTCAGGCCCAGGCTTTGTCACACCTCTAGGGCCACCTGAGATGGGAGATAGAGTGAGAGTAGGCCTGAGGCAGTGGGGACTATGGGAGGGCTAAGGTTGGAGGAAGCTGGCCTCTCCAGGAGGGGTCTATGGTGAATCCTGCAGATGGACAGTAAGAGAGACGGACTTCACAAGGGTTGCACCATGAGGTCAGAATGACCCAGAAAGGAGCCAGCAGGGCCTGGCTACGGGTGGGTGTGGGGCTACAAAGCCCAGAGTGCTCATTCCCTGTACATCTGAAGCAACCAAGATAAGACTGCCTGCCTTTTGGCCAAGCAGTTCCCCAGGGCACCCTCCTTACTCTTGTTCAGAAAAGCAGAATTTACAATAATGCAGAATGCATTAGCACCACAGGGAGGAGTTTGATCCTGGCTCGCTGGCACGGCAGTGTCTTTACAGGCCCTTTGTGCCAGTTGCAGGGCTGCAGGTCAATGCTCAGGCTAATATCTATTTAGAGGCTGCCCAGGGGGCCTTGAAGGGGAAGCACCACTAATGGGAAGGTGGGGAGCCTCCCCCGCCCTGCTACTGTGGTGGCTCCACTCAGCATGCTGGCCCTGGCTGAGTGGCAGGAGACTATTCCTTCCCTGGTTTGCTGCTCTGAGAAGACAAATCTGCGTTTCATCCCTATGTGTAATCAGGGCTCCAACTTCCAAGAGCCTCCCTGCCCTTCTGAGGGCACCGAGGACACAGGGAGCTGGAAGGTATTCTATGGACCAGGGGTCAGGCACCATCCAATCCTGCTTTGATTTCTGTGCCCAGTGACTGGGCTCCCAGTCACACTAGAGCTCCCTATGGTTTCATAGATTGACTAGAATCTGGACACAGGTGGGTGAAGATAGAAGCAGGGCACCGTTAGCAGATGATAAGATAAGGAAAATACGGTGTGTATGCCTGAAGGAGCAGAGCGAGATCCTGTCATCCACACAAAAGTGAATCTAACAGGAGGATTTCACGATAGGCCTAAGTCAGACATGGATGGACCAGCATTGCACCCTTTCTCTCACATGCAGAAACTTAAGAGAAGCAAAATGACCTGACAGTAGCAGAGGCACTGCTAGGGATGGGCATGGGGTGAGGGTCTTTTCCCTGTCTGTCTTTTCTAAAACATTTTGGAGTACTGGGAAAGAAAGTCTGAGTCTCCCACATAACTACATCTTTTTGCTTTTCATTTTAAGATTTGATCTCACTAAATTTCCCAGACTGTGGTTGAACTTGTGATTCTCCTGCCTCAGCTTCCTGAGTAGTGGGGCCACTATTGTGTGCCACTGTGCCCAGCTTCCCTCTGCCAGTGTTAACAAGAACCTGGTGGACAGGCATTCTCAGTACAAGGTACAATTTTAGGCTTGTAGGGGACATAGTGGTGAGTGGATCCGCTGCCCTACTCCCCCTGGGCAGGGAAGAGGAAGGGAGGAGGAAAGGGGCGAGTCTCCAGGGTAGAAAGTCATGATCAGAAATCATCAGGGAAGATATCCAAGGCCCATCCCTGAGAGGCAGAAGGGAGGTGGTAAGGAGCATGAATAGAGTTGTGGTCGTGGGGAGCAGGCCAAGTTGGTAAGGAGGGTAGAGGAGTAAAGAGGGCCTCAGTGACCTCATGTTTCTCCTCCCAGCACTTAGCGGCTGTTTGCTCCTGGTAGAGACGTGAACTCTGATTACCTCTGGTTCCATCAGCTAAGTGGCTCCAGGCTGCAGTCACTGGTCCCGAGAGGACCTCTGGGGGCCTGGTGTGCACATCCAGCCAACTTTCTCCATGTCTATTTTCAGGGGCTCTTTGGACTAAGTGCTGGGTGGAGCCCAGACCCTTCAAGCTATTTTCATCCTCAGGTGGTGGACATGAGGACTGGCCTGGGCTCTTGGCTCACTGTCCAGACACTAAATATCTTCCAGATGCCCTTGGGACGCCCTTGGCAGGGTACAGGCCTTCAGGACAGCTCTGTGCCCTTCCCAATGGGGTGGATTGAGAGGGTGCAGGCAGAACAGGTGGAGGGGAGATTCAGCTCCTGGTCCTCCGTGCCCGCCCTCCAAACGACCCTGCGGCCTTATCTCGCACCAGCACACCCCTAATCGGCTCTGCTGCAGCAGAGCAGTCTGCAGAAGCTGTTCATGGAGTTTTGTAACATCACAAGCGGCTGAGCTCCTGCTGCTGCCCACCCCCTCACACCTCTCTCCAGGCAGCTCAAGGTCACAGGGCCACTAACCTGGTTAGAAGAACTAGAGAACAAAGCCAGGGAATGTGGCCCCCTAGGGGTCTGCCAAGAGGGGAAGCCAGGATGGGGCAGACCCAGCTGTAGCCTGAGTGTCTCTTCATTCTGTGCAGGGCTGCTGTACCCTTTGAGGTGCCCTTAACCCCTGGATCGCCTGATCCAGTTCAGGGATAACTGACTGATCTGCGACCAGCAGATCAGACGCCAGGACTCCTTCTAACTTTGGACAAATTACATTTCTGGAAGATCCTTTCTCTGAGCTGGCATTCCTGGTCCTGAAGGGGATGTAGGTATTCAGGTGATATGTGAGATTTGGGGTGGGTCCCACTGAAGCAAGTAGGTAGGTCAGAGCCTTGAGGATGCTAGCCGATCTGCCCAAAGCCCTAAGACCAAGGCAAAGTGGGTTCAATTTGCAACTCAGACAGGTGCCGGGCAACTTGGCTGGTCCCCTCCTTGTTGGCTGGCACCATTTCCATTAGTCCTAACCCTCTCTGTCCCCAGAAGGAACCTGACCTTTGCTGCCCTCACCCCCAACACCAGCCTAGCCCTCTTGTCAAGGAAGGGCTTGTCCCTCTGGTCCTTCCTGGGTAAAGAGGGAGGAAGAGGGTCCTGAGAAGTCAGCCTGTGAAGCAGGGCTCCCATGATCCTGGACCTCTCTTCTGGGCCAGCACCCCATGTCCAGTGTCTAGCACATTCACTCTGGCTGCTCCAGGCTTGCCATGATGAGGCCAGGATAAGGAAGTTGCTGTCCGCCTGGGGGCTTCCTTCCTGGGGCCATGTCTGAACCTTGGTCCAGCTGATTACTCTCAGGTCTGCTGGATCCCACCCACTGGCAAAGAGGCCTGAGACCACTAGAGCCTGCATGGGCAGCCTGCTGAGGACATAGTGAGGCCAGAGTCCTTTGTGACACAGAGGCACTGGCCAGAGACAAAGGGATAGGTCAGAGTGTATTTTTCTCTTGTTATGAGTCCTGCCTTGGACCATGCAGGTGACCCTCAAGGAACCCAAATCCTAAGCAGAATCATAGAATGTGAACACAAACCCCTGCTCTGTCTATCCCACACCCCAGGAGACAGGGAGCCCTGGGGGTGCTAGGCCTCATCCCACAAAAATCAGTGACTTGTCTGGTCCCCACTAAGTTGGCTGGCACCATTTCCCTTAGTCCTCTAACCTGACTCTGACCCTCTCACCCAACCCCACCCAGACCAAACACTTTCCCTTATCCCTTCACTGAGACCATCTCCTACCACCAGGCCTTTCAAGCTCTTCCTTCCAAGAGTGAGCAAACAATTCTACATGCCTTTAGGGTCACTATGGAGTCAGCTACAAACCCTCAGGCATTGAGGGAAGCACAGATGTGCCCATGCCTTGTCCATAGGTGTATTCCCAAGAGCCTCTGTTCCCCTGGCACCTCCCCTGGACTCTCCACCCCACACCTCTAGAAGACTGAACCCTACACCCTGGAAACATCAGAATAGGTGCTGCTGAGCTGGCTACCAAGGGCATCAGAGCTGGCATCTTGCCCTCAAGCCTAGAGCTGGGGATGCATGGCCAGAACCCCAAACTGGGGTTTAGAACAGCCCCACCCTCCTACTGGCCTCTGGCTGGCCTGTTCCCCGGGGTCTTCCCATCCTGTTGATCCACTCAGTGCAGGACATTGTCCTTGGGTGCAGCCAGACATTCTGCAGGCGCGGAGAGGAAGGGGTTGGTATACTGTTTCAGGTCTTTGTTCTGGTCAAGTCCTTCCTGTACCCTCTGTGCTCTCTGGTGCCTGGGTCTTGAGCTCCCTGGGTTTCAGTGCTAATAGTAGATAACTAGCCAGTGCTGGGGCTGAGGAGTACCATTGGCTGGCCCCTCTCACAGAAGCAGATCATGTCCCAGGAATTAGGAGAACAAGCAGCTAAGGGGACACTCTATGCAGATCCCAGGCCAGTGTCCCCACACAAGTCTCAGGGACTGTCTCCTCCAGTGGCCACACACAGGACCTGCCTTGGGGGCTCTTGGCTGAGCTGATGGAGATTCACTGGGTCATCCTGGGCTACCGTGACCCTGAGACCAGCAGAGGCCATTTGAAAAGCTGTCATCTCAGCCCTGATCTATCCCCTCTGCATTGACAGATGGCACATGGCTCCATCCCCAGTGGCTCTATGCCCTGTCCAGGGCCCTTGCAACCCCGTCCATGCCATGGAGTAGAGCTGGAGGTCAAGATGTGGTCCTGCTAGTGGTACAAGACTCCCTTGGTTCCCTCATCTTGCCCACTCATCCCCTAAATGGGGCCACCCCTGCCCCATACTGCTCTTCCAGTCCCACGAAGGATGTGGTGGGGACACAGAACTGAGCAGCTTCTCTGGTTATGTCAATGAACTCTGCACACCTGAGGGTCCTGGAAGGTCCCTCCTGAGTCCACAGTGCCTGGGGTTAGAACCCCGACCCCAGGTTTTAGCCTGTCCTAGGCTTTTGGCCACACGTTCACGTTCAAGTGTCCATCCACCCTGGGGCAGGTGCTGTGAACTTCTGAGCCCTGTCTTGCTGGGCCAGTCATGATAGGCTGTGTTCTGAGGCCCTGGAAACAGGCCTGGCTTCTCTGGGCCTACTGAGACCAATGAGTCTCTGGTGGCTCCTTGGGCCCATCCAGAAGGGACACAGCCTCTCTGGCCTCTGCTCAGCATGTGGCTTCTTTGCTCTATACATTCTCTGACCCTCCGTAACTAGAAAGTCTCCTGGGAAGATCTCAAAGTTCCCACCAGCTCTTCCCACTCAGAGCCATCCTCTAAGTGAGGGTGCTGCCTGGTCTCAGAGCCTGAAGTTGACCAGTCCCTGAGGGAGGGTTGTACAATCCCAGAGACATGGACAGTTGCAGGTCACAACTACAGTACTCTTCCTGCCGAGGCCCAGGCCCCTCAGGCCAGGATTGGGGTGGATTTAGAACCCAAGTTGATACTCAGGAATTTTGTTAGCATCATGAAGCAGTTAGAGAGAGCCACCCACATTACAGCCTTCTACATTGGCCTCTCTTCTCTGACCCCAGGACATGTGGTTGGGGTGCCACAGGGTTGTCCAGGGCTCCTCAACAGCAAATTCCAGTGCCTTCACCTCAAGGCATGAGTTGGGCAGGGTCTGGGCTGGGTGCCTTCTGCCTACCCGAATAGCCTAGAGACTATTCGGACCTCCCTGGCCCAGCTCAGGCAGACACAAATCTCTGCTAAATCCTCTATTTAATTTTCTTCTCTGGGAAGCTGTGGGAAGTTCTAGAGATAAAGCTGAGCTGATAAAGTGGGGATTTCACCATTCTTGTAGGCGGTAGGCCCAGGACGCCTCCCCCAGTTCCCCCAGGCGCGGGAGGCCTGTGACCTCTGTGTTAGTGGACTCAGGCACCAGAACAAGAGCACCTGAGGTCAGGCCCAGGGACACCAGGCCCTGTGGGAAGGTGAAGGACCTGTCATAGACCCCTGCTGGTTGGGTAGCACAGTACCCCTGGGGCCAGCCAGGGATGATGCAGCTTCCAGGAATTGCCACCAGCCTGGGTGGTCCCAGGGATATGTCTCTGACAGAGACCTCGTTGGTCCTCCCCTGTGCCAATGCTTCCTTGGGAATTCCAGGGCCTTTCCTTGCTGCCCAGCCTCTGTCCAGCTGGACAATTTCAGGCCTGGCCCTTGCATGCTCAGTGCCCTGCCTGTCCTTGATTCTCAGGCATCATGTGCGACTGTGTCTTTCTGTCTGGTCTGGGTTCCTCCACCATATCCTGACAAGCAGCTGTCTGGACTCCTCCACAGATGAGGGGGGTCACTCCCTACAGGAAGCTGAGCCCTGTGACCATCATGCTATAATCAGACATCAGGCAGCTTTCTGCCTACTTCTTAGCCCAAATTTGTCTTATGGACTTGTCTCTATGTATCTTGAATCTGCCTCAGATCCCAACACCCTGTGTCTGCAGAGTGGGCTCTTCACTGTGGCTCCACCCACCCTCCTGCTGGGTGCTTGGCCTCTTTACACTGTTTTCCAGTGACAAATTTTGCTGGGATAAAATGGCTATTTCTTTTCCTTTTTGACTATCCCTCCTCTTATTTGCAGTTATTTCCTGACTCAGTGATGATAAACCTTTTAGAGCTCTCAATGATACAAAGAGCCCACTGTAGCATGCATATCATAGGTTTGCCACCACTGCTATGGCTGGATTTCACAGACTGGAGCAGCTATCGCAGCACGGAATGGCACTGTCTCCGAGTACCTCCTTCAGGTCTTTCTAGAAAGCAGGATGGACTGATTGGATTACCGGGGGCAGACAACATGGGTTTCTCCACAGCTCTGCCCACATCAGGATTTAGTGCTTTTGTTGTTTTTCCCCAGTGAGTGTTGTTTTTCTTTTCATGAGTGTGAGGCGGTGATGGGAGTTGAGAGTTTCCTTATTTTAAAGCCCCAGAAGGCACAGCTTAAAAGCCCCTCACCTGAAATGCCATGTCTTTATTTCAGTGTTTTTAAAGTCATGGTCTTTGAGACTTTTCTAGTGGTATTTACTTTCACTGTAACAACGCAGCTCAGTGCGCACAGTGGTAGAGTGCTTGCCTAGTGTACATGGGACCATGAGTTCCATCCCCAGCAACACACACACACACACACACACACACACAATACTAAATTATTAAAAACAAATGTTAAAACCAAAAATGATCCCAGGTATAGTGGCACATACTTGTAACCCCAGCTGCACAGGAGACTGAGGCAGGAAGATAACAAGTTCAAGGCCATCCTAGGCAACTTAGTAAGTCCTTGTCCCAAAATAAAAAATAAAAAAGGCTGGGGATATAGCTCAGTGGTAGAGTATCCCTGAATTTAATCTCTAGTTCTGAACAAAAAAAAAAGCATACAGGCATGTTCCCAAGAGTCAAAAGACAGAAACAAGGTGCAGACCATCCACACGGCAGAATGTGAGTCAGCCATGGAAAGATCAGAAGTAACATGGTACAACATGGATGACCTGGAAAAAAGCACTGTGTAGGAGAAGCCAGCTACACAAGGCCACACATGTGATTCTACTTCTACAAAATCCCCAGAACAGGAGCTACAGCAGAAGGGAGTCAAGGACTGGAAGGGGACACCCCAATTCCCTTTGGAGTGATATGAATGTTCTGGAACTAGACAGCGGCAGAGGTTGTATAGACCTGTGGGTGCACTGAGTGTCACCAAATTGTATACTTTAAAATGTGTGAGTGGTCAGGTTTGTTATATGATTTCTACCACAATGAAAGCATGTGGAGGACATAGGCCACTCTGTGGCATGTGCTGTGTGATGAGGATGCTCTAGGTGCTCACTTTCTGCCTCAACTCATGTGTCAAGGTGCCCTTGTGGCTGATTGGCAGGTGGAGGGATTTAGGCAGGGGAGGTAGGGCATGGCTGACGGGAGCAAAGGTCCTGCTCAGCTGTTGTCAAGTGTGCAGCTGGGCCTATTGGGCCCCAAATCTCCCTCCCCTCTAATCCTCCCTGTCCTTCCAAGACCACTGGACTTTGTGGAGTGGATGTTTCTTTGTAAACTGTTCCTACACCACCCTGTTCCCCCAGCTGCCTACTTCAGAAGAGTGGATACAGTCAAAGCGCCATGCTCCAGAGCACCCTGCCTCTGCACCCTGCCTTCCTGGGTGAGAGGAGAGTAGGGCAATATCCAAGGTCCTCCTGGGAAGTGCTTGCCACTTGAAGCCTGTGAGGCTGAGCAGAGGTGACAGGCTTCATTCCCCATCTGATACCTTCTGGGCTGGGGACAGAGCAGAAGAAAGAACTTTTGACCTCAATTGGTTGGCTGGACCCAGCAGGGGGACCCACTATGAGGCCCAGGCAAACCCCAGGAGTGGGATGTGGTCAGTGATGGGGATAGAATGTGGTCATTAATATTTCAGCCACCTGGCTGTATGTAGGAGACACAGCCTCCCCGCTCAGCCTGTTGCCTGTCCCACACACCTCACCTCAGTCTACCTCTCAGGGACTGACACCTGCCTCGAGAACAGGATGCTTCTGCAGCAGCCTTCGAGACCCTCAAAGAAGGGACCACCCCACAGACATGTGTAATGTCCCGTCCAGACTGTGCCCTTCGGAGACTCTTCCTCTGGGAAACTGTACTAGGCCTGCCCTCCCCCTGCTGCCCCAGCTCCAGGGCACTGTGCCCTTCTCCATGACTTCCTGCATCTATGACCGTGCTCATCTGTCCTCACTGATGGCCTGCTCAGGGCTGCCTGAGCCATTTCAAATCCTCCCATTAAAATGCTCCACTGTCCCTAGGAGAAACACCGGATGTGCTGCCTGCCATGCCCACAGGTAGTTCTCGTTCCAACCTAGATGGTTCCTTGAGCTGACACTTCAAGTGACAGCCAGTGTGAGGCTGGTCCCAGGTCCATGGCAGCCAGATGATTAAGTCTCTCCTCTAGTCTTTCCTCAGCCGGCACCATCAGGTTTATGTGACCTTGGGTCCATTTTGGCTAACAGGGCCTGGGAAGCACTTGTCATGGGTGAAGGTTGTGAGGCTGAGCAGAGGTGACAGCCTGCCTTTCCCATCTGGTACCTTCTGGGCTGGAGGCAGAGCAGAGGAGGAGCCTTTGTCCTTGAGGGTGGCTGGACTCAGCAGGAGGGGCCTCTGGGGCCCAGCCCACCGCAGATGTGAGTTCCAGAGCAGTTCCCATGGGTGTTTCAGAGTGACACCACTGCATTTGAGCCCAGTGTGGGGACAGAAGGTCAAGGAGGGTCACACTGCTTCCAGGGCTATGCCTGGATCACTGGTCCTGCTGCCTAAGGTCAGCTCCACAGAAAGCCAGTATCCCAAGCACCTCACAGCCAAGGGCAGCAGCTCTGCAGCCACCTCTGCACTGGCCTAAGGCTAGGAGCCAGCAGGACTCTGAATGGGGAGGTAGAGTGAATCAGAGCCAGTGCAGCTGGTCCTCCAGCACGCAAGAAGCCCCTTTATGCTTCTTAGTCGATCCTGTCGCAGGACACATTGCAGAGCCATGACTTGGAGCCCTCCACTCCTCAGCCACTAACTGCAGCTGCCCAGCTGTCCTTGCCCTTTCCCATCTCTCTAGGTTCAAATGGAAGCTACGTTGGCCACCCCTCTGCCCTGGCTTGAGAGCCACCAGCATCCTGGGTCTGTAAGGTAAGACCTGACAGGATTTGTCTGCCCAGAGGGTATTCGAGGATTTTGGGGGTCCTTCAGGGCACCCTGGGAGAGGGAGCATCTGGATGGGGCCAGTGCCTTCCTAGACCCACTGACATCCACAGTACTGCTGGGGAGGAGGGCACTGGGGGCTGAGATCTAAGGAACCTCAACATGGCCCAAGACTCAATTTTCTTGTTGCAAATGAAATTTGGAAACAAACAAATCCCATAAGCCTGAACACCACCTGTCCCTATGCAGCTGGCTTTGTGCCTCCACGGTGACCGAGCCTATCCTGCTGCCACACAAGCCTTGAACACACAGCCCTAATCTGCCCATGAGACCTGGACCATGCAGAGTCGGCAAAGGTCAAGAGCCAGTACAAGGCACTGGCAGCATGTCATCCTTCCCTAGGTGGGAAAACCACATGTGGACATTTTCAACCCATGAATGACTCTCCCCTCTGGATTGAAGATAAGATTGATAGGGACAAAGGCCTGGACCTATGGCCCATTCCAGTCTGTCTGCCTACAGTGCTAGAGGGCCAGAGCCTTGCCTTGGGACTGTCTTGTTATCAGGAGTCTGTGTTGATCCTGGGCCTTCCCTGTTAGCCTGAGAGGTGCACTGGAGCAGGACCCTTGGTACCTGGATGCTGAGCAGAGGGTCACCTGGGGTCACTGATCTTGGTGTTCTTTGAAGTCTCCTGGGCCTGCAGACCAAGGATAGATGGTGGTAGTACCCTCTTCTCCAGCTGTGAGAAAAGACAATGATTAAAACACAGGCTCTACACAGCAGGGGGGCCCTCAGGTCCTAGGTATGTGCGGGGGGGGGCCTATGTCTCCTGGCATTGGATAAACTGAGTCACAGAAGGGCTCAAGAAGGTTGCTCAGGTCACATCGGTCTGGACTTTCCATTCCTGAAGGACAGCAGGAACTCTGGCTTGATCTGGGTCAGTGGAGGTCACAGGGCTAATATCCCCTAAGCCCACATTTATAAAGTGTCTACCGTGTGCCAGGCAGTGCAAATGCCATATTCCCCCTCCTCCACCAGGTTACTTAGGGCCAGGCATACTGGCCACTGAGGGGAGGGGACATCAGGAAGGCACAGCTGGGTGAGTCAGAGGAGCCTGGGGCTCTAGGGGCAGGAGTGTGGGATGAGGACAATGGTGGAAGACAAGGTAGAAGGCATAGAGGAGCGTATTTTCTGCTAAGATTGGGGTGGGTGGCACCTCTAGAGAAGCCCAGGCAGGAAGGGAACAGGCAGGGCACCAGTGCCAGCAACATTCCACAGCCAATGGCGCCCTCTTCTGGCTGTAGTGAGTATCATCCTAGGCTGGCTCCCCCTAATCCAAAAATGGACCCCAGGTTCTTCCTGAGGACCCCACCACTAAGCCCAATCTTGGGTAGCTTTGGGACAACCACCCTGGACAGATCAGAGTCCTCCCCAGAGGGTATACCTATTTCCTAAGAGCCCAGGGATTCTCCACAGGGACAAGAAAGGAGGAACAAGGGTGTAGGGAGGACAGCCTGGCACTTAGGCAGCAGCCACAGATGGACCAGATCTCTTTTGGGTGCTGCCCTGGGTTCGCCCCCTTCAAGTAAGGACAAGGGGCAGAGGTGAGTAAAATTCCTGTCCCCGGGACTGTGGGAGGCTCAAACGGCTCAGCAGGGTCTCATAGGCATCTACAGGGTAGACAGCAGACTGGTTTGGGCCACTGGGACTGGAAGAGGAGCCACCTATAGGGCTTTGGAAGTCAACAGCACAGTCACAGTTGGTGCGTGACCCTGGTACCACCCCACAGTGCCAGCTCCTGTCCTCAAAAGACCCCAGTGGGCAAGAGTCTTGTCCCTCTGGCTCATAGCTGAGCATAGAGGCTGCACAGGACTGAGAACAGTCTCAGAAGAAAGGGACAAATGAGCAAGTGAAGGGCTGGGGCTTCAGAGGCTGAGACTGAGGGCTGGAACTGGGCCCAAGACCCTCTAGGTGATGTGACCTCTAGGTTGCAGCTGCTTAGGCCATGGTTGAAGCAGGACATGAAGAGATATGGTCACCTGTCCCTTTAAGAGGGCAGTTCTGCCACCCCATAGTGGGGGGAGGGGGATTCTGTTGCCCAGCAACAGGAAGCCTGGTGTGTACTGTGTCCCTGGGTGACCAGAGCTTTGTCTTGCTCTGGGACAGAGCTGCAGGTGCTGCCCTGCTAATCTCCCCTTGGTCCTCCCCTAGATCCCCACCCTTCCTGGGCTGAGCGCTGGCATCATGGCACAGACAGATATGCTCTTGACACAGCAGCCAGCTCCACAGATGGTACCAGCCTGTGCACTGCCACCCAAGGAGTATGAGGTGGCCTGTAACACGGGTGCCCACACATCCTCTGGCCTGGCCACCGCTGGCTTCCGCACAGCCAAGTACCTGGTGGACGAGTGGTTTCAAAACTGCTATGCCCGCTACCACCAGGCGCTGGCTGACCGAGACACATCAGAACGGCAGCGGCATGAGAGCAGGCAGCTGGCAGCAGAGACAGAGGCGCAGGCTGTGCGCACACAGCAGGACTCCACACGCAGGGTAGGAGAGCGCCTGCAGGATGCCCACGGCTGGAAGTCAGAGCTACAGCAGGAGGTGGATGCACTGGTCACAGAGACTGATCTGCTGCAGGCTCAGAAACAGCGGCTGGAGCGTGCCCTGGACGCTACTCCCCTGCCCTACTCCATGGTCACTGACCACCTGCAGTGCCGTGAGCGCCGCCAGCACCCAGACCTTGTGCGTGACTACGTGGAGATGGAGCTGCTGAAGGTACTGCCCCTTACCCCAGAGATGGGGTAGGCAACCACGTTGGGGGGGCAGTACAGGACAGCTCAGGGGTCCAGGGAGAAGAGCGCTACTGCCCTCTCAGGACCCCTGGGTGCAGGAAACCTGGTTCTTTAGTCAAAAAGAGGATTTGTTTCCACAAACTCTTCACTTCCAAGTAAATGTCGTGCTTTTGGGATCCCTTCCTCTCAGCTCATGTGAGTTTGAGGAAATTAAAGCTGACTCTGATTTCCCTAAGGCTTAAACACAAGATTCTCCCAGTTTGCCATACTTGGGACATTTGCTGTTATGGTAGAAATCCAGAGACACAGTAGGTGGGGTGTTTATCTGTAATCCCGGGACTCTGGAAGACTGAGCCAACCAAGAAGGTTGTAAATTCAAGCCCACCTTGGGCAACCTAGCAACTTAGCTAGATCCTGTCTCAAAATAAAGAGTAAAAATGGCTAGACATGTCAGTGCAAAGACCATGGGTTCAATCCCTAGCACCAAACACAAAAAGAAGAAGAAAGAAAAAAGAAACTCAGGGCAGGCCAGAGTACCAGGTGTAGAGGGTGGGGCTGGCCTGAGGTAGCCTAGGGGTTTGGGCTCCTTAGAGGTCTCAGTAAGCTGATGGCCCTCACTGCTCTGGATGGACTTTAGGGGTGAACTTACAGCCTAGGGGATCTGTGCAAAAGTGGCCTTCCCAGCAGCCTCTACAAGTCCCTGGAAGAAAAGACCATATCAAAAACAGTGGTCAAAAACCTGGACTAAACCTAACCAGAAAGAACTCGCCCTGTTCCTGAGGAAAAAAGACTGCGGTGGGGCCAATGGTGGTGGTCGGAGGTAAAAGTGTCAGGGTTAAGCCCCAGTTCCTCTTGGTGTATAAGGGTTGACCATGCGTACCCCACATCCCGGGAAGCAGGGGCAAGCATAGCTGCTCAGCAGGGTCCTCTTCCTGGCTCCCTCTTCCCCAAGGAGGCTGAGCTCATCAGGAACATCCAGGAGCTCCTGAAGAGAACCATCCTCCAAACAGTGAACCAGACACGGTGGGTCGCAGCATCCTCCAGGGTGGCTGTACATCGAGGGACACGGCCATGTGGTTCTGGGAGAAAAGGGTTATCAGGGTGGGAGCACATCCAGGCCTACACTCTGTCCCAAGGTGCATAGCGGCGGGGCGGGGCAGGATCCTGGAGGTTGCTGGTTGGGTGACGACCTCTGCCCAGGACAAGGTCTTCATGGCAGCCCTGCCCTCCCCAGCCTGAACCGGGAGCACAAGGAGACATGCGAGAGGGACTGGTCTGATAAGGTCGAAGCCTACAATATTGACGAGACCTGTTCTCGCTACCACAACCAGAGCACGGAGGTGCAGTTCCACCCGCACTCAGCAGCCTTCGAGGAGAGGTGGGCCACGGGGACCCTCCTCACCCAGCCCGCTGGGCGGCGCCATCTGCTCAGAAAGGGCTCCTGTACAAGATCACTTTGGGTGCAGTAAGGGCCTGGGCGGGGCGAATCTATGTTTCTGCGCACGGCCAGCAGGTGGCGCGCGCCCAATGGTAGATACGCTACCAGGGGAATGGGACAGGGGAGAGGCAGGCGGAGACTTGTGGGGAGTGGTGGGGGAGAATACTTGGTAGGCTGGGGACTGAGGCCTCCACCTCGACCTGGCCGCCCCTGCCTACCTGCAGCGCCTCCACGCCCGAGACATGGGCGCAGTTCACGCAGGACAACCTGCTCCGCGCTGAGCGAGAGCGCCAGGCCTCAACCAACCTGCGGACACTCATCGACGCCATCCTTTGGGACACAGCAGAGGACCTGAGGCTGCAGTGCGACGCTGTCAACCTGGCCTTCGCGCGTCGCTGTGAGGAGCTGGAGGATGCACTCCACAAGTTGCAGTATCACCTGCAAAAGGTGCAGCTGCCCTGCGCCTAGGCACGCCTAACCCCAACAGACACACCCCTTTGCATAAAACACGCCCACCAACCAGAGACACGCCCTGCGCTGGACATTCCCACTCTGGAACAAACCCACCGGCTCGCTCCAATGCTCACCGTTGCCAGAATATGCCCCGCCCTGGACACACCCACCACCAATGACTTGCCCCCTGGGACACAGGTGCGGGGGGGGGGGGCTTGGACACGCCCACCCTATCCCGTGTAACACCTACGCTTTATCAAGGATCCCGGTGCCCAGCAGTCTTTGACCACTCTGTCCAGTCGCAGCTCAGTCTCACTAGCTGATCTGCCCTGTCCACCCTAAAGGACTGCAGAAACAGGCGTCCATACCCCTGAACTCTCATTAAACTGGGGTAAACTCAGGTTACACTTGGGAGTGGTCCGCTGGCATTGCCACCCTGAGTGGCTAACCCGGGAGACCTGTCAGTGTGAGCATCATGCAGAGTGGGCAGACAGAGGAGGTTTGGAGTGTGGCATGCCTTATGCGCCCCCCCCCAAATCCTGTCTGGCTAATTGGGCTGACTCTAGGGTCTTTGTGTGACCTGAGCTGCGGGCACATCTGGTTTTTTTTTTCTTGGTACTAAGACTCGAACTCAGGACCTTGTGTGTGCCAAGGCAGGCGCTTGTGCCATGAGTTATCCTCCACTGAGGGTTTTTGTTGTTGTTGTTGTTTTGTTTATTCTGGTTTTTGTTTTGTTTTTTTGAGACAAGGTTTCGCTATGCACTTCAAACTGAACTTGAATTTACTTTAGCCCATGCTAGCCTCGAACTCGCAGTGATCCTCCTGCCTCAGCCTCCTAAGTGCTGGGATTACAGGCATGCACCACCACACGCAGCTCCGCTGAGTTCTTGATCAGGGTTTAGGACCTACTGGTAACAAGGGTTGGAAGCTCTCAGGCCAGAGCTAGAGTAGCAGCTAGAAGGCCCTCACTGGAGCCTTCTGGGTGCTGGTCATGTCCCAGGCTCGGGTGTCTCCAGTGAGGGTTTAAACTCTGGAAGGAAGGAGGGGCCAGCCTGGAAGCCTCTGTGCTGGAGAAGGGGCTCTGGCCTGCTTGCCCCATGCCAACCTGGCAGGGGGCTCACGATACTATCCTGCACAGACACTGCGGGAAATCACTGACCAGGAGCAGCAGATTGCAGCACTGAAGCTAGCCATCAAAGACAAGGAGGCGCCTCTGCGGGTCGCGCAGACCCGCCTGTATCAGCGCTCCCAGCGGCCCAATGTAGAGCTGTGCCGAGATGCTGCTCAGTTCAGGTGCCTACCACGATCCCCAGGCATTCCTGGGTACCTAGTGTCTCCCCAGAGCCCCCCTCAGCTTTAGGGCCTCTAAGCACCACCCCTAGAGAAGCAGGCTTCACACACCTGATCAGACCTGGACACTGGATATGGTCCAGAGAGGGGCTTAGATGTCAGAACATGTCACCCTGGGCCGTGCCATCTTCTGGAAGAAGATTCAGGACCTGACAGGCAGGGCTCCTGAGCAAGGGGCAGAGGTCCAGCAGGGTTGTCTGACATGACAGTCTGATCCACATTCCTGCCCGGACACAGAAGGATCAGGACTTTTGTTCCTACCTTACCGAGGACCCAGGTACCTTTCTGAGCACAAATGTCCCCTTCTTTGTCCTCCGTTGTGGGTTCTCAGTTTCAAGAGTCAGTTGTACAAACAATAGGGATAGAACATGATCAGTTGCCAGTGCTTCTCCCTCCCTCCTTGCACTGGGGCAGCTGAAAAGGTCCTCTTTGGGCTGTTTGAAGACATTTAATCCATATCAGGTCCCCAGGGGTCCATTGAGGAGGCAACATATTCATTTTCTTTCTTTTTTTTTAGCCACAGTCTCACTATGCAGTTCAGGGTGGCCTTGAACTTACTTTATATCCCTGGCTGGCCTTGAACAAACAGCAGTCCTCCTGCCTCAGCCTCCTAAGGGTTGGGATTACAGGTGTGCCCCACCATGCCTGGCACACATTCTTTTTCCAACAGTGCTGCAGGCCAATTCTCTGGTGGGTTTCCCTGTGGGACTCTTGAGGTCCTTTTGTGGCATCTTGGCCAAGACCTCCTGCCCGCCCACAGGATTCCCTCCTTTGAATCTCAGGTTTTATCTCCTCCCTGCCTGAAAAACCAGGCAATCTTAGGCTCTGCTCTGCTCTGCTCTTTCTTTGAACTTCCAAAGTTCATGCTGCCTTCCAACCCACAGGTTGCTGAGAGAGGTAGAGGAGCTGAACCTGTCCCTTACCCTGCTACGAGAGAAGCTTCAGGAAGCCCAGCAGGCTCTGCACAACCTGGAGGACACTCGCATGTGCCTGGAGAAGGACATTGCTGTCAAGACCAACAGCCTCTTTATTGATCGCCAGAAGTGCATGGCCCACCGCACCCGATACCCCACTGCCCTCCAGCTGGCTGGCTACCAGTGACTGGGGACTGCTGCACTGTTCTACTCCAAATAAAGGGCACATTAGCTTTCTGTCTGTGTGTGTGACCCAGGTGGAAGCTGTAGATGCTGTCTACTCAGGCAGGTGTCTCAGGCCCCTATGCAGCCAGCAGGCTCCACTGACCCAGCCAGGGAAGATGAGGACTCAGCTGAAAACCAAGAGTCCCCAGGCCTCAGAGGACATAAGGAGCACAGATGAGGACTGGAGCTCCTGTCAGCCCATCCTGACTGTGGTTGCTGACACATAACCCCAGGCAGGACTGCCCAGCTTATCTCCCAACTAGGCTGGTTCCTTTGACCATCACCAGTGATCTCAGAGTCTTGGGCATCAGTAGGGGTCATCACATTGTCCCTCTTGCCTGCAGCCCCAGTCCCAGCCTCAGCCCTTGTGTTCTCAGGGCGGCTACTTAGTCCCTCTGATGTCCCTCCACTCCTGGGTGGACTCCACTTAGAGACGCTCTTCAGGCCACACTTTCAATGCCCACTCTTAATCCAGCTTCATCTCCCTTCCCAGGGCCCAGACTCACAGGGGACATTGGCTAGGACACTTGGAGGTCTCCCCAGTATCCCTAGATGAGATCCAGGAAGAGAGCCTGGACATAACCTGAGAGCATCAGTGTGCTGGTATCTTGTCAGGGCTCCTTGGGGTGTCAGTTCCTCAGGAAGACCCAGCCTCCTGCTTCCTAGAGGGGCTCCTCCCCTATAGCTGTCAGGTCCCTAGCCTATAGCACCTAGCCCTGACTTGTGACACCTACCCCCGGCCTCTACAGGGGTAGCTAGTGTGAGAGGCTTCCATTCTACCCTCCAATGAGACTATTCTGGAGCAAACGTCACCTCTGTCCCCACGGAAACCATGCTGCTTGTTACAGCTGTTGATCACCACAGTGACGCCAGAGCCTGCTCCCATTCTTGAAATACCATTAAAATTCGCATCCAGGTACTGCCACCACGAGGCCCTGCAGTGAGACAATCTAGGGCCCAGAGCTCTGGCCCTGTACACTACATGGTCTGGCCTTCTGTGCGCTGTGGTGGGAGATCAGTAGCAGAGGCTGCAGGACACATAGCTGCCACACCATTCTATAGGTCTTGGGCAGTTAACCTCACGTCCACACAGCTCCTTAAAGCTCTTGGGCCACCAGGCATGCCCAGGCCACCAACTGAGCCTGGTCACTCCCTGTAGTCTGTGCCCTGTTCAGGGTGAACATCCATCAGGACAGGCAGCTGGGGGCTCCACTTCCAGGCACATCAGACTGACTCATGCTAAGGGGGAGGTGCAGATGTCCAGAGCCTCACTGCCTGTCTGGGGAGGGCTGGTAATGCTGAATGCCATCCCTGTCCTCTGTCCTTTGCGGCCATAGTGAGGGGGCAGTGGCAAATGCTTCCAGGAGGGACCCTCCCCCATCCCTGAGGTGCCTGCTCACCCTACTGGGCTGCAGTTCCTTACGAGGGCTCTCTTAGGGAAGCCTGAGAGAATAGGCTGGACGATAATGACTCTGCCTCTCAGCTCCCATTATTGCCTTCTGGCGCACATGGTGCTCATCAGCTCTGAGGGCCCTTGAGGGTGGCAGGCTGATTGGTGGGGGAGGGGGTATGCACAGGTCCTGGTCCTGGGCAAAGTGCATTATCTTTGATGCTGGATGGGTGGCATGGATGGGGGAGGCATCATGCTTGGTGTAATTCTAAGCATGTGGCTATTTTAACTGCTGTAGGTACATAGCAACAGCGACGGGCCTTTACCATCAACGCATTTTACAACTGGGGAAGGAAAAGTGCAGAGGGTCTCTGTGTCTGCTGTCCTCCCACAGCAGCAGGTGAACTGGAGGTCCTGCCTCTGTTGGTGGCAGAATATCTCTGGACTCCAACACAGGAGGACAGGTAAGCAGTATCTGTGGGGACCTGGTCCTGCAGATAATAATGATGAGATTCTTCCACCAAACAGACCCAGAGCCAAATGCTGGACCACCAAGGGCCACCTGCCCTTACTGAATGACCCCTTGACCCTCAGATTGCCCAACCCCTTACTGTTGTGGCCATCTGGGCAGAGATGACTGCTATGTTCCTAGAGGCCCTTCTATTCCCCTATCTATTGCAGAGATTAGATACAGCTAGGTCCAAGAAGGCGCTCAACCACTGGGTCCTAGGAACAGTGAGGGAGGTCAGGGATGATTCAGGTCGCCCCACAGTGGGCTCAAGGGTTGATGTCCACCATGGGATATCTGCCCACACTGGCTCATACTCCTGTCTCCTGGGACAGAATGCTCAAGAACAGAAGATGTAGTGGTCACCTTGGCAGCCACCAAGTCTCAGTGTCCTCATTAGGATGAGGTAGAAAGTGGGGGCTGCTCCCGACTGCAATATGTCACCCTTCCTTTGCCACTATACCCCACCAAGAGACACCTGCCAACAGTATTGTGCAGCTGAGCCTAGACATAGGTTGCCCTGTACACGTGTTGCCCTCAGATTTCTTCCCAGAACCCCAGTTTCCCTATCTATGGAAACTCCCAATAAGGGAGTCACTCTTGGGGGAGCAACTGACTGGCCCAAGACCCACTCTGGTGCCTCCAGTCACAGAGTCCATCATCTACCTGAACTGGCAGCCTTGCTCAGTGGAAGTGGGCACTTTTGGGAGACCACCATGCTGCTCTCTCCTGAAAAACAAAGCCCTTACCACAACCTGTCCCTGACCTCTCCCTTACCCTATCTAATGAGACATAGAGCTGGCCATATTGAAACAAATGTTCCTGGCAGTAGAGGTGCCAGCCTTACATATACCAAAACTATCTGTGCATTGCTAATTGGAGGTCTCTGTACCTGGTATGGCTACAGAGTTTCTCTTCCTTATTCCTCTGTGGAGACCCCGACTCATCTCCCTGATGGATACCAATAAAAGCCATGAACTTTTAGAGAGGAGGCCTTTTGTTCCGCTGAGAACACTGAATCATCCTAGAGCTCCTCAACTGCAGAATCTTTTCTCTTTGTCTTTCTTTTGCCTTCTTGTGCCATATTGCCAGGTGGGTTAAACCGATACCCTCATTAGGGGTTTAGGTAGACACTGACCATCCATGGCCCATGCTCAGGTTATCGTTTTCCTAGACATTGACACTACAGTTCTGACATTACTGAGCCCTCCCTGCTGTCTTGGTCACCCTAAGCAGCTTCCCAAGAATGCTTGTCACCCCTACCATCTGAGAAGGATCTTGAACCCCACAGGAGGGGGCAGATCCCTAGGGTGGCAAGGGTGCCAAGCTCCCTCTGCCTGGTGCCCTGGTCTTCACCTACAGCACAGCCTTCCATCTCCACAGGTGGCAAGCATGAACTTCCTGGGTTCCAGGTGGTAGGAGTCAATGAGAGGTACAGACATATCTCAGTAACACTGTAAGATTTCTTCTGCAGGGGCCACAATAGCAAGCCACATTCTCCCATTGTCAAGGAGATGCCAGGAGTCACATCTGAGCCAGTCGTTTCTGCCCTGAGATTCATCATCCTGTCTTCACTGGGTCACCCTCTATGTGCTGACCCACAGGGCTTGGGCACTGTCCTCCTGAGCCCTTGCCTACATAGACCCTCACAGATGAGGTGTATGAGCAATGGGCTCCTCCCTGGGCCACCAGACCTGTGGGACCCATCATTTCTTCCTGAGCCATTCACTTGCTCCTTGAGAATGATCTTTGCTGGTCCCACATGAGGATGCATAGGGGAGCCCCTGCTCTTCAGAGCAACTCTGCTGGAACTGGGGAGAGGGACTTGGGCCCTGAGCATCCCTGTAACTGGATGTTACTGTCCTGCCTGCTACAAAGGAACCTACCAGCCACTTCCTAGCTGCCACTGGTATCCATCTCACAGAGGCAGCTAAGATCCAGACCTGGGAATCCATCTTTCTCTGAAAGTCCCAGAACCCTGGAACAATACCAGGGCAGCCTCAGAGAAGCCCTAGTCTTGCCCCTATTCTCCC
This sequence comes from Dolichotis patagonum, assembly GCA_004027295.1. Lineage (NCBI taxonomy): Eukaryota > Metazoa > Chordata > Mammalia > Rodentia > Caviidae > Dolichotis > Dolichotis patagonum. The sequence continues at coordinate 38,774 of PVJX010001810.1, read as the reverse complement.
AGGGCCTGCAGGGATGCTATAAGGAGAACCTTAGACCCAGCTCCAGCTGTTCACATTCAGCTGGGGCTGCAAGCTGGAGAGGGTTGGGTGAGTTGGCAGAAGGAACCCTGATTCACACGGATCCCTGTCTATGCCACCACAACCAACACTGGGCAAAGATATCTAGGAGGGTATAGATGCTGTCAGGCCTGCTGAGCACTGACCGTAAGCTGAGCCCTGAGACTGGTGTAAGCTGTTATACCTGAGGCTAGCAACTGTGGCCTCCAGCCCTTACCAACCTCTGCTCTCCCCTCAGCCTGCCAGCAGGACCCAAAACATCTACCCCCCTCTTATAATTGGCTCCTAGCATTGCCCCCCTCCTTGGTCATTAGTGTGAACAGCAAGAGGCAGGCCAGTGGGGGAGCTGGAGGCTTGAGGGACAGGCTTCTGGGGATGCCAAGGGCCAAGCTAGACCCCAGGCCAAACTACATCAGCTGATGGGCTAAGCTATCCCTGCTCCTTGGCCCCTAGGAGTTGTTATGTCCTATGTTTGGGTCCAAGGTGCTCATCTCTCCCCTTGGGCTTAGGGTCAGAGCAGGAAAGAGGTTGGACTCTGTCTGAGTGGGCATGACTCCTGCTCTCAGTGGACACAGCCCCCACCATGACTGGGGACTGTGAGTCATTCCTGCTATTTTCTGCTAAAGGCACAGTCCTGATACCCTGAAAGGCTGAATTGAGGTGTCATGGCAGGGGAGGGAGGGGGGAGGGAGAGAGAGAGAGAGAGAGAGAGAGAGAGAGAGAGAGAGAGAGAGTCCATGGGCCTGACCAGACTCTGCTTTCAGGGGCTCCATCTGTCTGTGGCTGGATGTTCTCTGCACCAGAAGATAGGCTGGGGACCGAGCTAACTCCAAGGACGATGGTGGCCCTGGATGGGTCCCTGCATTCCAGCCCTCTCAGACTCCACCTAGTCTAGTACCTCTGTTTCTTTGGTGGAGGAAAGACACCAGCCAGAGGCATCACTCCAATCCAGCCAGCCTAAGACACCCTAAGACCAGAACTTCATGGACTTTGGGGTGAGATGGGGCTGGCATGAGGACCCTGGAGGCCCATGGCAGGCTCTACAGGCCCTGCAGATGGCTGAGGATGAAGGGGCCCTTTGAGTATCCTGCTGAGGAGATGGCCTGGCCTGTTGGTTTTGGATGGCCTAAGGAAAGCCACAGGCGCCAAGGGTGTGAAAGATCTCTTTCACCGGTTACTGGGGATGGTGTTCTGGGTGGGAGCCAGCCAAGCAGGCAGAGCCTTGCAGCCATGAGACATAGTAACAGGGAGCTGGGAGTGGGGGCAATGATCGTCACAGTGCCCTTGGTGGGTACAGCTCCTAGGTGAGTGCTTGGCAAGGATAGGCACAGATACCAGGAACACAGAGCTCAAGAGATAAGTCCCCAAGGGGCATGTCTTCCCATGGGGCTCTCCCCATGGGGCGGGCCCCATGCACATACCTGGGAGCAGCCAGGACTGTCTTGCTGAGTTCACAGGGGCTGAGGACAGGTTAGATGTGCAGGGCTCTGGAGACCCTCAGAGAAGATAGCTTCCAGGGCTACCTGGAGTGTGTGTGTATGTCAGACCACAAAAGAGGTGGGGCTGTCCCAGTCTGAAGTCCCTGAGGCTTCCTGAAGGAGGAGCGATAGGTCTTTCTCTTGCAGAGCTCAGTTCAGAGAAATTCCAGGACCTGTACCCTACATGATAACTTAACCCTGGGTGAACCTCAGGCACCCTCTAATCATAACCTGAGGGAACCAGATAGGGCCCCCTTTCCATGAAGGAAACTGAGTCCCAGGCTCACTGCTGGAAGTCAGGAGGAAGCTTGGCTTGTTTATGTGGATCCAGCTGGCCTCAGCTGCCCAGGAGCAGGCTCAGATATGGTGGACCAGAGGAACTAAGAACCACTTCCCCACCTTACTGTGGGGGGTCACAGGGCAACCTCCAGTATGCCGCTAAGGGCCTTTTGTGGTGGCTTAAGAAAAGGGCAACCTGTCCATGTAGACTTGCACCCCACCAACTCTATGCCAACTTTGGGGGATCAGTCCCACCCTGAAACACCCTAAAACCCTCTTCAGGGACAGAACCTAGGTTTGGAGGGCATCCTGGGAGCCTTTGTCCACTGTATCCCAGAGTTGGTTCCCCAGGCTCCCTGACTGTGGTCTGTCAGGACACAAGCTTCAGTAGAGTGCCAAGGCCCATGCAAGTGGCCCTGGAGGCCTCACGGTGTCCTCCTTCCCACTCCCACTGCCCTCGTGGAACTCTGGTCATCTATCCCACAGGTTGGCTCTGTCTACTGTTTCCCAGCAAGGGGCACAGCTGAGCTACTGAGGGCCTGGGGGGCTCTGGCAGCATCTCCTTCTCAGAGCCCTCCCTGTTCCCCAGACTCCACTACAATGGCAGCCCCCAGCCTCACTTTCCCAGTACCAGTACTGCCTGCAGGGCCAGGCTGCCTGCAAGGCCCTGTGTGCACTGCTGCCACCCACTGTGACCCTTGTAACAGGACCTGGTTGATACTCCTAGGAACCTGTGGGTTGGGGGTGCCTGGACTACCGTCCACCATCAACATCTCCAACCTCAAAGGTGAGCGTCCCTGGAGGCCCCACCTGTACCTTGCCCCAGCCCCTCAGGTAGGAAGCATGCTGTCAGGAGGTAGGGTTGGCTCTGAACAAGCTGGGTGCTGGGGACCCTGGAGAGAGAGAGGGTAGGGTACCTGAGATCCCCAGAACAACAGCCACCATGGTCATGTGAGAGGTTCCCTTGGTCTGAGACTGCTGGATAGAGGCTAAATTGTCCTGAGGCTGGACCACAGTGCTTAAATTAGACTTGAGTAAGGATTTCCTGGCTCTCTTGTTCTGCAAAGCCCAGGTTAGACTCTGCCCCGATCTTCCCATGTCTCCACACTTCTTATAGTAACCATCTTTGTCACAGGCCTCAGAATGACTGTACCTTTGGGGAGTGGCTTCCCACTGCCTATGCTAGGGGAAGATTAGCACCCATCCTACAGATAAGGAAACTGAGTCTGGAGACAGGTGAGGCTATAGTCATTGTGCTCCTAGAGACTGGGACTACCCTGACTGGCTTCCATTCCTCCCTGAAGATGAGAAGGATGAGGCCAGGGCCAGAGGCCACTCAGGATAGAACAGGAAGGAGGGTTTGCAAGGCTCCTGGTGCCCTGGGCCCATGTACCTACTTGGCCAGTGGGCCAGTACTTGGGGCTATAGCATACTGACAGCTTCCAACCCTGCCACTTGCAGGTGGACCTGGATGGTTTCTTCTACCTCATGCTCAGTTTCTTCTGCTCCACTGTGGCCATGGTCTACTTCCTGAGCCTGCACATGCATACCTGGAACCAGCAAGGCCAGCAGTATTTGAGTGCCATGGAATGTGATGGAAGCCACACAGAAATGTGACCTGGCCTAGTGGGCACAGTCATAGATGAAGAAGGTCAGGAGGGTCACAGTGAGTGGGGCAGGGGCCCAAACCAAGTTACCTATAACCATCCCCTTCACAGATATCCAGCCCCAATGACACCAAGGTTGTCTTTTGGCCTGCATCTTCTTATGTATGGACATTCAGCAGCCACTAAGGGAGACCTGGTAGTAGAGGGTTCCTTGGGGAGATAAAGGTGTTCAATAAGAAGAGGAAGGCCCAGAGGTCAGGAGGACTCTAAGCCTTCCTTGGTCCTCCCCTGTTCAGGTCTTCCCTTCTCCTCAAAGCAGATGGCTAGCCTGGGCAGGAGGAGCCAGGAGAGAGGTCAGCCTGATCCTGGTTGGGCTTCCTCAGGTACCCTATCCTGACCTCTCTGAAGCACCTGGCTGCATAGCTGGTACTCGCAGGAGCCAGATGGGCCGCTAGGTTGGACACAGTGGTAACTTGGCCTCTTTCCCAGGTGCCAAAGATTGTAAAGCCTACATAGAAAGAGCCGGGCCCCAGCCCCAGTCCAGCAAGCTCCAGACACAGACAGTAATGCTCAGCTCTCCATGTGGCTTCAGCTTTCCTGCTTAGCAGTGTGAGGCAAAGAGCCTCTATCTGGTCCCAGAACTGTTGGGCTGAGGCCCTAGGAGTGCAGGGTCAAGTGTTAATCTTTTCCAGACCCCAGAGGAGGCTGCAGACCCCAGTCTAGCACAGTGGCCACTCTGCTTTCTCCCAGACTTGCAGCATGAAAGCAGCTGTGCCCCACAGCTCCACTAGGGTCAGTGGTTGAGCAGAAGGGCAGAGGCAGTGCAGCTTCCATCTGCAAGAAGGGTCCTGTGATGGGGTCTGTGGGAGGGAAATGTGACACCTGGCATCTCAGAGCAGGCAGGACATCTGTACTCACAGAGTGCTGCCTGCATCAGATCCAGGCAGGGGCTCCCAGAAATTCCAAGCAGCAGCTTCTTTCCCCGGCCCTGGACTGGCCTCTGTGGGGCCTGCAGCTTTCCTTACTTCTGAGCTGACACTATAGGGATCATCCTTAGTCCTTAGACCCAGAGATGCCCATGGCCAGGTTTGGGAGGCAGAGCCAAGAGGGCAAGGGACCACATCTATCCCTACTGCTACACTGCCTTTTTGGAGGGCCAGGGCTGTTACCATTGCCCATAGACACCAGCATGGGTGATGTTAAAGTGGCTGCAGCATGGGTAGGACAGGGGAGGAGGTTTTAGTCTATCAGGAGGCAAAGGGTGACTAGTAAGTTCAGTTTCCATAGGTCTCAGAGGTCCAGAACAGGGACAATAGAGCATTGAGGTCCCAGGCCGAGCTGGCAGGATTGCATCCTACCAACTCCCACCTTGCCATTTATTTATTATTTATTTTTTAAAAACCTATTGAGATTGGAGAGGTATGAGATAAAGTTACGATTTGGTACATTTACTTTTTCAGGATGAAGAGCTGAGCAGCCTTTAGTACATTCACGACCTGAATGGAGTGGTGGCTACCACTTCCGTCTTGGCAGAATGTTTTCAGCGCCACAGGAGTCTGTGCCCATCTGGCAACCTACCCCGCTTGGTGATCTGTTTGTCTTCCTGTCCCTGCTGGTCTGCATATCCTGGACCATCTCCTGTCAGTGGAGGTCACATGGAGCCTGTCTTTCTGTGTCTGGCTTCTCTCTGAACATCATGCCTTTTGAGGGTCATCCGCATTGCACAGAGCTCCACATTGTTGGAGCTTCCTTCCTTTTTATAGTATCCCGTGGTATGGACAGAGCACATGTTACTCATCATCTGTTGATAAACATCTGGCTTTTATGAATAATGCTATTTGAAAATTTGTGCAGAAAAGGTCCAATTTTTTTTTACTTTGTAAAAAGTTAAAGATCCTGGAAGAATAGATAGGCAAGAGAATTCTAAAGCAATAAATTTCCATTCTTCACAAATTTCATTCTTATAAATTGTTATAGTGTACAAATAGGCTGAGGCAGTGGACACAACCCAATATCCATTGCTCATAACAGATAAAAAGGAATTTCTTTTTGTGGTATGGGAATGGAACCTAGGGCTTCAGCATGCTAGGCAGGTGCTCAATCACTTAGCTACATTCCTTTTCATTAAAAAAATTGTTTTATTTTGAAACAGGATCTCATTCTGTTGCCTAAACTAGGCTCAAACTTGTGGTCTTCCTGTTTCAGCCCCCTGAGTAAATGGGATTAAAGAGGCATGTACCACCATGCCTGGCTACAGTGAAGTATTATTCAGGAAATTCTGATACCTGCTACAACATGGATGAATCTTGAGGAAATAAAACAGTCACAAAAGGACAAATACTGTGGTTCCACTCATACAAGATACCTTGTAGAGGTGGGCATCATGGTGCATGCCTATGATCCCTGTATTTGGAAGGCTGAGGCAGGAGGATCACTGTGAGTTCAAGGTCAACCTTGGTTACACAGTGAGTTCAAGACCAGTCTGAACTGCAAAGCGAGACCCTGTCTCAAACAAACAAAAAATTTCTTGTTGTCAGCCCCATAGTCAGAAAGTGACATAGTAGTTGCTGGGCTAGGGGAAAGGAAGTCACAGCCAAATGTGCAGGAGAGACAGTATGAACCCTCTAAAATTGGGGGGTGGGGAGTACCTCGCTCAGGCACCTTTATCATGACCCTCAAGGTCGAGTTAGGAGTAAGGAGCAAGTGTGAATTTCTAAAGGTCCAGGCATGGCTAGGGCTCCTTCCTAAAGCTCGGGGTCAGCAACCAGTCAGGCAGGCTGAGGGGTTTAAGTGGCAGATTCTACACTGGTACAAGAGCAGCTCCTAGTCATCCCTTTCTTATCCACCCAGTCAGGCTAGATGACCATCAGAATAGGGACTGGGAGGGGCTGGAATGTCTAACTTGTACTCTCATCTCTGTCTTCCTTCTGCCCTGGGCTGATGGCTTATGTTGATGGATCCCAAAGACAGCTTCCAGCTGGGTCTAGGTTTGGGGAACCCAGTAGGGCATGGGAGGGGGTATCAATCACTTTCCTTGCCTAGAGGTCTGTGTTACCTCACGTGGCTTCTGCCAGCCCCTCCATCTCTGGATTCTGGTGATCCTGCCCCTCTATCATCCCAGGGCACTGGTCCAGAGCACCAGGTGGCCTTTTATTAGGTCTGCTCAGACTGCTTAGTTGAGTGGGACCTGTTCCCATGACAGGGTCCAGAGCCCAAAAAACATGGGAGATGAGGACACAGGAGTGAAGAGATTCTCAACTCAGTATCCTGGGAACCCACAGTCTCACCTGACTCCCATTCTTGGGGGCCCATCTGGTGGGAGGCAATGGTGTGTCCATCAGCACTCCATCATCTTTGCCTGATGTCCACTGGTGCCCCACTTGCCCTCCTTCCTCCCCAGAACACCTCAAGGAGGGAAGCCCTTCCTCAGAAATCTGCCAGGGACATTAGTATTGCTACTGGGAAAAGCCACTGCCACTGTGGCCCTTACTGCAGTATTTTTTGGCCCCCCAATAAGCCCCATCAGGTTCCCCTAATACAGGTATGGGGAGGTGTTCCATACCTATATTAGGCATTAGGGGAACACCTCCCCATACCTGTATTAGGGGCATACACACCTATGGGGGCTGCTTCGCCATCACCCTCCCTTCTCAACCTGCACCCCGCCCTGCCGGGCAAACAGATACCTCCTGTCTCCCATCCCTGTCCCCACAAACCGGATTTCCTGAGCAAGGTCACCCTGGGAGTCGCTGGAGCCCAGAGGCCAATAAAACCCATCGATGCAGACAGAGAGCCCATAAAGCGGGTCACTTCTTGGGCTTCTAGGTGTTTGTTCTGTCCCCCCACACCCCCACGCCTATACACAATGGCTGCCTTATGGTCCCTGTAAGTGCCCTCATGCCCTCACCCCCAACAGCCCCTCAGTTCCAGTGATGGTGGCTGTAAAGACCCTGAGGCCTGTGACAGGTGTGAGTTCACCCTAGGACTCCCATGGCTATTCAGAGTCCATGTTCCTCCTGGACGTACCTGCTAGCCTTTAATACAGGTGCCCATGGGGTGTCTAGGTCCTTGTGTCCTATCATGTGTCCCCTAGCTACCCACACTGGCCACCCAGTCTCAGGACTGGCAGGGTACACAGAACCTCCAAGAGTACCCCACAGGCTCCTCAGCCTCCTCCACCACCAGACCTGGGTCTTGCCCTCCCATATGCTACAGCCAGGAGCCAGCCTGAGCTGCTTCCTCCCATCACACCAGGGACAATGATCCTGCCTCTTCAGCTCCTTTGGTCCTCCACCCCCTACCCAGGGCCAGGCTGCCTGCCTGCCCCAGAAAAAAACTTTCTGCATCCAGCCTCTCCTCCCCCAATCTGGAACAAAGACCCTGGGACAGTAGCTACTTCTCTCAGTTTTCAGCCCTACACACACACACACACACACTCACACCCCAGTGAAGAGTTTGCACACTGCATTCCTTGGCCTGAGCTTTCATACACACTGTTTTCTCTGCCTGGAATGTGCTTCCAGCTCAGCTTCAGATATCCACAACCAACCCTGTGTGGGTGCAGTAGGTGAACACTGTTGCTATTCCAGGAGGACACACATCCCAGGGTTCTACCAGGCCCAGGAGCTGCAGGTAGTAAGAGGTGATCCAGGCTCTACTCTTGGGGGTACCAATGAGAGCTTACTGACTCCTGTTGCCCAGTATGGCAGAAACCACAAAGCAGGACATGAGGAGAGTAGTTGCACCTGACCAGGGTAAGGTCATGCGTAGAGGCCAGCAAATAAACTGCATGCAGCTTGGGGGCCAGACTGGCCCTGTGGTGGGGTAGGGTTTCAAGGCTGGTTTGTGGGACAAAAGGAAACAAGTCCCTGGGTCTGGCTAATATCACAGGGCCCACAGGGCTTCTGGTTGGACAAGGCGAGAGGCAGGGTACCTAGGGTGCAGGGAGCTCCCAGAAGGACCAGGATCCACTGAGAAGTATATTCCAGCTGTTGCCCAGTCACTGTGAGGTCAACCTCAATCTCCATTCCATGCCCTCCACAGATGACACATATGGATAGACAAATGCCATGGTCTCAGGCTGGCCAAACCTGAGGAAGGAGGACTTAAAAGTCAAATCAGTCTGGAGAAGCTGATCTGAAAAGAAATATCTAAGCCATCTGCTCGCCTTCCTAGGGCGTTCAGAACAGATGCACTTTGCATCCAAACCCCAGAGGGTTTGAAGGTGGTTAGGAGGATGACAAGCCTTGTTTTCACCCTGGACACACCTGTCCTCCTTAGGACACCAGCCCCAGTGTATGGGGGTGGGTTTTGTCACCAGTACTGGTGACTTGGGCACAGATTCTGGTGACCCCACACGAAGATCCCTACCTCCTCCTTGGAGGTGTTGCTGAGCCCAGGAAATCAAGTAGGGTCAGCCCCAGCCAGAGCTCTGACAGCACCCACCCTTCAGTGAACCCTGTTTAACCACCTGCCTCACTGTTTAGCTGCCCTCCTCCCTACTCGTACCTGGGTCTGGCTACCCCTACCCTACCTTGTCAGGATTTGGCTTGCTAGGGCGAGGGAAGCCTTGTATCTATAAAGTGTTCTAGTTTATGCCGACTTTGCTCAGTTACAGGGACAATATTTGCTTTGGGAAAGAATCAAACATTTATTCTCTAATTTATTCAGGGAGCAGGTTGTCAAACACAAGCGCCTTTGGTACGCGGAACATGTTCCAGGATCAGCCATCTGAGTGTCACATCAGCAGCACTGGTCTGGCTTTACCCTGTCCTATCCTGCTTCACCTGGCCCCTGCATCTTCTTGGGAGGCCTGGGCAGCATTAGGCAGAGCTATCCCAGAGCAAGATGACTATGGAGCTGACTTCTTCCAGACAGAAGTCAAGGTATCCTGGGGGCCCTAGCAAGGTGAACACACAGGAATCCTCAGGGCTCCACTCCTGGTCTTGGTAGCAGACAGCCCTGGGCTAGAGAGTAAGCATAATACTGGGGGCAGATCCTCAGGGGCCAGTTCTTGGCATTTGCGTCCATCCACACAGCACCATCTTCTCAGGCTATACCATTTGCACTGGGAGGCAGGTTTCTCCCAACCCCTATCTGCTTGTTCTGCTCCTTCTCCTGACCAGAGATCCTGACTGACCCATAAGGGGATCTGTAGGGTCCTCTACATGTCCTTGCAGCCTCCAAACCTCAGGAACTTCTATCAGGTGCTGCCCTCTGGACAGAGCTCATCCCAAGGTGCCCATCCCTGTGTCTTCCCTGTCCAAGTGGACAGGAGGGTAGGGCCCTGAAGACAGTATCCCCTCTAGGACCCCAGGAGACCCTAGGTTGTCCAGAGTCAGCCTAACATTGTACCTGCTGCCCCCAGTGTCTACACAATCTAGGGCCAGTGAGGGGCCAGGGCTGTTGCCTGGACCCTGGGAGCTCCAGTGAATGGAGGCCAGAGCTGAGTGCATTCAGGTGTCTTTAATTCCACAGAGTAACACTCAGGTGCTGAACGGGTGACCCAATGCTCCCATGATGATGGGCACGTGCAGCAAGGCCTCAGGGTGGGTGGTTACCACCTTATTTCAGTGATCAAGAAGGGTGCCTCCACTGGCTCCCATGGCCTGGACACTGAGACAGGATAGGCAAGGGCAGGGCTGGAGAAGCCACACATTTCTGGGACAAAGCTGAGGCCCCCAAGGTTCCAGAATTGGCCCACTTAGGAAAAGGGGCTGGTGGAATGACATGCTCACTTCAGGATGCTGGTTGCTCTGTGTCCACCCATGGCTCTGCCCCAGGCAGCTCCTTTCTTTATGCCACTGCCAAGGAGTATCTGAGTTGCAGCCCAGGAATGGATGCCTCAGCATAGTCCCTCACCAGGCAAAATGGTATTAGGTGGTCTCTAAAAGACCCAGGTGGCTCTCATAGCCGGCTGGTCTGCATGTGCCCATTTGTCTGGCAGCTGCGTGTGGGAGGCAGCGTGACCTCCTGTAGCCGCCCACTCTTGTCTGGCCGTGGCTCCATGGCATCAGCATCCTCCATGCCATAGCTCCCACGGACACACAGAACCTTCCGGAAGCTCTGGCGGAAGTTGTCAGAGAGGAAGCCATAGAGTAGTGGGTTAGCACAGCTGTTGGCATAGGATAGGACCACTACGAAGAAGTAGAGGCCGGCGGAGGCAGGCTCCTCAGGCAGTGTAAAGGCCAAGTTGACAATGTTGACAATGAAGAAGGGCAACCAGCAGCCCACAAAGACCAGCACCACGACTACCACCATGCGGGTCACCCTGCGCTCGGATCGCCGCCCCCTTGACGATCCAGCACGCACACCTGCAGCCTTCACCTTCACCACAATGAGCAGGTAACAGAGGCAAATGACCAGCAGCGGCCCGAAGAAACCCAAAACAGATGTGTAGGTGATGAAGGCAGCACTCCACAGTTCCGCAGGCTCTGGCCAGCTGAGGTTGCAGGTCCCCCAACCCTCCTGCACGTTGGAGAAGACCAGCAGTGGCAGGGACATGAGCAGCGAGAAGGACCAGACAGCGGCACTGGCCAGCTTGGCCACTCGTGGGCGGCGCCAACGGGCAGAGCGGAGTGGATGGACTACAGCCAGGTAGCGGTCAATGCTCATGACGGTCAAGCAGAAGATGCTAGTGAACTGGTTGATGCCATCCAGCGTCATGACCAGACGGCATAGGAAGGGGCCGAAGGGCCAATAGGACACAGCGTTCTGTGTGGCTAGGAAGGGCAAGCCCAGCATAAACAGCACATCAGCCACTGCCAGGTTGAGGATATACACGTTAGTAACCGTCTTCATCTTAGCGTGTCGCAGCACCACATAGATGACCAGCCCGTTGCCACCCAGCCCCACAGTGCACACTAGCAGGTACAGCAAGGGCACCAATATTGCCCGGGCCCCTGCAGATGGTGCTGCCCCTACCGGTGTCCCATTATGGTTGTCTCCAGGGCTGGCAGCCGAGGTGTTCCAGCTAGGTGTATAGGCCGGGTACAGAGGCTCCATGGAGGCCACCTGCATGTGTTCGTCTCTACAGGAGAAGGGAGAGCCAGTGAGTTGGGCACATCCAGCATTCCTTCCTCCTGGCCCAGCCCCAACCCCGCCTGCCGGACAGCGGTAGGTAAACACGATTAGTCATGTTCAACTCAGCCGGGAATCACATTAAGCAAATTGTTTGGAAAACAAGCCCAGAGAGGAAGGAGCAGCCATCGTGGGGACAGCAGGGAAGCCAGCTGGTGAACTGAGACCAGCATCTGCTGATGATACCTCTGTGGCTGCCCTGTAACCTGTACTCCGTGGCTCACCCACTACAGCACTATAGCGGGTAACTTCTGCCTAGAAGGTTCTAGTTCCCTGTGCTCCAGAGCACATGTATGTGGCTTGTGCAGAGACAGGGCTGCAGAGAGCTCTTGTAGCCACTGGATCCCAGTGGGACATGCACTGATCTCCAGCCTGCTCTCTTGGGGAGCCACACTGGACTCCATTGGGGCACTGACCTTCCTTCTTCAGGAGGCTCTGCCACCACCTACCAGAACTCAAGGGAACACCATCCCCTATGAGTATGTTTACTCCCAAGCAGAGCCATTATGAGAATCCATGCACCAGTGATCATCCCAGAAGTTCAGCCAATGGTGAACCCAGAGGTCCATGTCAGACAATGCTGTAATGACTTGCAGAGTGACCTGATGGGTGTTGCTATCACAGACTTGAGGGACATACATGGGGGCAGCAGCTCCTCAGACACTGGCCTGTGTAGGGTGGGGGCCATCCTTTCTCCAGCAATGATGGATTTCTTTAGCCCCAAGCAGCAACACAAGGAGAAAGGTGCACATTGACTATCCTCATATAGCCCAGTAGCCATGAACAAATTGACACAGATGCACAGAATAGTGACAACCAAAGAAATGCACAGGGCAGAGGCACAGCCTGGGGCATCATACCCAACAGCCTAACATAAAAGCAGTGGGGCTGGCATAGGTGTCTTTGTGGACAGGCACTGAGGCAGGTATAGAGGATGTTAGTATCTGTTGGACAGGTGACAGGTACATGCTCTTGTTACAACATCTTAAATTTTCCTATGTGTTTGAAATATTTCATTAAATACAATAAAAAGGAAATAACCCCTTCCCTGATGAGGAAGAGAGCACTGGTACCTTGCTGAGAGGGGCTGGGGCAACCAGCAAAGAATCCAAGCACATGAAGGACCCAGAAAAGGAACAGGTCCATGTAGAGACAGGAGTCTGAGCCAAGGCTACTACACTATGCTACCCCAGAGCCCTAGACCTGTTTACTGACCCATGGTGACCTACATAGACAGGGGACACTCTTGGATTCCAGGACAGGACCTCATTCTGGAGATACCATGAGGCTGAGCAGAAGCAGCTAAGATCTGGAAAACAAGGAAAAATGGGCTGGTAAAGCCCAGAAGAGATACCATGGGTCAACTGATATGTTCAGGATTCACAGGTAAGTATGAAATATGATGAATATTATGGCCTTTTAAGAAGCAAAGTGAACAAGTCTCTATGTCTAAAGCTTGCGTGCCCCTAAGATTTGGGCCACGCAAAATAATACAGTCATTTAGACAAACTAACAACAACAAAAAACAAAACCTAAACTCTCAGAAGTCAAGACTGACTCCAGTCTGGAGAATGCTGAAGAGAACTACAAGACAGTGATTAGAAGAGGAGAACGCAGCACATGGACAGAGAAGCAGGGCCAAGGAGTGCAGGGGCAAGACATACCCCTCAAAGAGCATGTATGCATGTAGCAACAACTGAGTCCAATCCCAAGCAGAATAGAGTCATGATAAAGTAGCATTACTACTGAGCTTCTAGGCCTCAGGAAAAGGGAAAATCCTGATGAATACCAGTCAGGGACAAGATGGAAGCCTGAACAGGAATGACAGGAGTGGCAGGAGCAGGGGGAAGCACTGGTGCTAGCCTGAGAGACAAGTGTCACCCTGAAGTCGTACTCTGAGGGAAGGGAAGCAATCATTCTGATTTGCTGGACTTGTGCCCCTGGGTGCCAAGTGCACTGGCTGGTGTGCTACAATCTTCCGTGAAGTGTGTGACCATATCCAATTTAATAAAAAGGTAAAGTACCAGGTTGGGAGGACTGCATTTTGTGACCCTGCCCAGGAATCCTTCTGGTGGGCCTTTGGTCTGAAGAGTATGTCTGGGTTGGGGAAGTGAACAGGTTGACCAGGGCCCGTGATCATGGTTTTAGCCTGTGTCTGTGTCTGGCCCGGAGCAGGTCTTTCCCAGGAGCCTTGGCACTAGAACCTGGCCCCAGAGGGAAGCAGGAAAAGCCTACTTCTGTGGGAAATCTCTGTAGCATAGATTCTAGCAGAGGTGTGGTCTGGGAATGTGGGGGGCATATAAGAATCTAGGAGACCAGTAGGCACAAGCCATTTGCAGAGGCCTGTGGGTCACCCCTTCCCAAAATACCAAGGAGGGACCCCTGGTGCAAGCCCTGTGGGACCCAATGGGGACTGTGTAGAGACAATAGAGCAGCTCCTATAGGTGGGATATCTATCTCCAGGAGAGCAGAGGGCCAGTGGGGTTCAGGTCCTGGCTAGCACAAGCCCTGAGCTTTCTAGGCAATAGCTCTTGAATGCATGTTTGATCTTAAATCAAACAAGCTCCTCACCTTTTATGGAGCTCTCAGCTGCTTGGGGCTCCTCCGAGGCAATCCAGACCCAGGGAGGGACTCTGCAGACTGCCTGGCTGCTGCTCCTACTGTCCCTATAAACACCACAACTCCCCAGGTACACTTCAGAGCAGGAAAGAACAAAATAGACTCAGTGCTCTGCCTGCCTCTTATAATTCTGTAAGAGCCATTATTTAGAGGCAGCAATCTTGTAGTTTCAAAAATTACATACTCAGGAGAAAATTACCCTGGGGACCTTTCAATAGTGGGAGAGAATTCAGTGAGAAAAGGGCTGAAGATGGGGCCTTTTGACCCCAAACACCCCAGAAAAAGACTTGTTTGCTGGTCTTCTGTTAGGCCACTGAAGCAAGCCCACTCCCACTCAGGCTTCCTGCCCATAGTAGCCTGTGATCTTTGAGAAGCCACCACGCTTCCTGAGGCCTAGATTCAAGTGTCAGAAAGTCCTACTAACTGTGAAGGTGTTGAAGTGATAAAAGGTGCCAAAGCATGCAAGATGCTATGCAGAATGCCTGGAGCTCAATAACAGCCCTCACAAACTGTCCCAAACAGCCCACATCTCCTTACCAGCATCAGGAAAAGGATCTGCCTGGGCTCCTAGGGAGAAGGTGCATGTGTGTATGTGTGTGTGTCGGGGGGCAATTCCTAGGGGCCAGGGGACAGAAGTAGGCCTCGGCACCACAGTCCCCCATACCTGGTGGCCAGAGGTCAGATCTGCATCTTGACACTCCTCCCGGGCCAGGCCAGTCCCAGGTAAGGTGCTCAGGGCTCTCCTGGGCCTGGGGCTGGGGACACTCAGTGTTCCTCTTATGCTGGGTAGAGCAGACATGATGCTCAGCTGCCCAGGATGAGCTTTCCAAGTTCCACTTTCTCCTTTGTTGAGAGTGGGTTAAGGGCAGCCCCACTCCTGCTCCCCTACTCCACTGTCCTTAAAGCAGCCTCGGTGGGGGCAGATTCTCCTCATGAGAGGTAAATGAAGTGGGTGTGGGCTGGTCTGGGGCAGCAGCAGGAAGGCTAGAGCTGCACAGCCCTCTTGGGGCTCAGCAGGTCTGCAAGACCACCTTCTACCCCAACACACTTCTTTGGAAATGTCAGCTTTACCGGGAACCCCTTGCAGGTGCATGGTCACTACTGCTCTCACTACCTGTGCTGGGAGGCTCTGGGTCTCACCCCACCCCATCTCTTTCACTCAAATAGCTTCAAAAGTCCGACATCAGGCTCCTGGCCTCCTCTCCCTGTCGGGGGTGGGGTGGGGTACCTGGCGGCTGGCAGGCCCCAGGCGGGTGGAGTCCTGGGAAGGGGCGGGTACTCCAGGGGTCAGGCAGGATCCAGGGCACAAATGCCGAGCTGTGAGTGGCCCATGCCCAGAGAGCAGGGGGTGCTCTGCATGCGACTAGGGGACCCCTCCCTCCGCTGTTCCTAGTGGTCCTGCAACTCCATGCTTATTTCCTGCACCCTCATCCCAGGAGACCCGCTCCCAGACCCCCAGAGCCTACCCGCCTGGGGGAGGTGGGCCGAGGTTCATTAGAATCCCTGGAGGCAGCTAGCCGACCCACCGGGCAGCCTCCCGGTTGCAGAGACCTGCGGACTAGGAGCGGAGGGATCGAGGAGTGCGGATGCTGAGACTGCGAGCGGACGCGAGGGGGCACTGGACAGCGGCAAGTAAGCCCCGCAGGGACCCAAAGGCGCGTAGGGGACTGGAAGCGCCAAAGGCAGGAGGTGCGGTGGAACGCCGGCCCGGCTTCGCGGGGCTACTAGTAGAGCGCCGAGCCCCCAGAGGGGTGTCGGAGGCTTCGCGGGTCCCCAAACAGGGGCAGAGCAGGAGCGCCGCGCGCGACAGGCTCCAGGGGAAGAATGGCACTCACCTGGTCAGCGGCGCCCCCTGGCTTGGAGCCCTGAGCCGGCTCTGTGCTCGCTGGCTCTGGGCGCTAGGCGCCGGGGCGGGGCCTGACCATCACCCGGGGCGGGGCGAAGGCCTGGGGGTGGGGCGGGGGTCGGGTAGGGGTAGGCTGGATGGGGTTGGAGGAGCAGACCCCGCATAGGAAGGCCTTTGGGGTCTAAAAGTGAGGAGTCGGCACTTGGGGTCAGGGTCGGGCGTGTGCCTGGGGGCAGGGCCGGAGAGGCTAGTGCGCAGAGGGGATAGTAGTCTGAGCGGGTCACGTGGTGAGGGCGGGTCGCAAGCTGTAGGGGGTGGGTGGGACACGGCGGGAACCACTGCACCTGCCCAGCTCTTCAAGTACCCAAGCCTCGTCAGTTGGTCCTTCCCCAGACCTTTGCGCATCAGCCCGCGCGTCCTAGGTCACTGGCAGTGACTCCGATGATGGTCTGCGCCTTCATCCCGTTCTCTTGCCATCCATTTTGGACTGCAGACCCCAGCAGAAGGCCAGTGAGGCTTCACTGGGCCCTCCCAAGAGGCTGAGAAGTGAGATCCCCAATCAGAGGAGAAGTGCTGAGACCTACAGCGGCTGAGATCCAGTGGGGAGCGGCCAGAGAACTGAGGATGATGATGGAATGTCAGCCTTGACTCCAGTCGGTTTGGTGATTTTGGGAGTCCAGAACTTAGGCACTGGCAGAGCCTAAGTCTAAGGCAGGGTTTTCTCTGCCTCTCTCAGCAAGTGGGGCTGCCTGAGAACCTGCAGTTTGTACAGGATCCCAAGCAAACCACAGATGCTAACAAAGAAGAATCAAGGGCCTCATTCATCCAGCTAGGCACAGAGAGGTGGGAGGGTATCAGGCATCTCCCCAGCCAGGATGCAGCCTCCGGCTCTCACCCTGCGTTAACTCCTGTAGCCTAGCTGAAGAAGATGAAGACTCCCAGTTGATAGTGGGACCCCTGAGACCCAAGGACCCTAGCAAACAGTGTGGAGGAGCTTCTGGCCATTAGTTCAAGGGGCATGGAGGACATGGGCTTTGTGGTTCCCTCAGGAAACTGGGGTACTTGGATTGTCTTTTCTTCTTTATGGTTTTCTGAGCTTCTGTGCTTTCTACGAGGACCATGGAGTGTCTTTGTAATGGGAAACATGTACTTAGAGAAACAAGAGGCCTAGTCTCAGAGCCAGGGAGGCACAGACTGTCTCTGCTGCTCACAGGACCCATCCCTAGACTTCCTTCCCCACCCAGGCCATCTCCTTGGTGACTACTAGTTCCCCAGGGGGAGCTGCACAGATTCCATCTCAGGGTTACCTTCCCTATCCTGCCCAGCCTGAAGAAAATGGAGTTGGAAAGTGGAAAACTGGCCTGTGGGCTGCACTGCCCACCTCCCTGTAGGCTGAGGAGCCTCCTGGGCCCACAACTCTGACTGGGCATGGTCACTCCCAGAGGTAGATGTCCTCCTCCCTGATGCCCAGCAGGGAAGAATGGGGCAGGTAGGCTGTGTCCCAGCCTCCTAGGACCCCAGTCCAAGCAGCACATCTCCTGCTGGGGTCCAGATGTTCTTTCGAGGTGATAGAGGAGGCCACTGGGGCCCTGTGGGTGTCTGTGAGCAGTGAGCAGGCTAGTTAGGTCTTGCTGTGTCTCACCTGATCTGCTGGCTGAGAAGGGGGCCTGCCTGATCACACAGGTGTGACAGCTGTACCCCTAGCAGATTTGGATGAACCCCTCTGTGTATTGAGGCGGGAGACACCATTTCTGAGTACTTGGGTGCCCTGCCTGCACCCAGTGGGGCAAACATACCTATGGACAAAAGGATACCTGCTCCACAGCTCAGAGTGTAGCAAAAAAAGGTGATAAGCAAGCAAAGCAAAACAACCCCCCCCCAAATGAAAAAGCTCTTAAAAATCAACTCAGGGCCTCTTACTGAGCACTATCCCCAGCCCTTTAAAAATTAATTTAATTTAATTTAAAAAATTTTTTTGAGACAGGGTCTTGCTAAGTTGCTGAACCTGGGCTCAAACTTGTGGTCCTATCTCAGCTTCCCAGAGTTCTGGGGAAAAGAAATCTTATTAAATGTGGGCAGTATTAGATTGTGATTAATGTAGAGAGAAGCAAAGTAACAAGAGTAACAAAGCGTATGAGGGCCCTTTGACAACCCTTCTAAGGAGGGCACCTTAGCCTAGTGAGGGGTGGCCAGGTAGAGAAGAGGCAGGCAGAGAGCCACAGGGTGCAAAGGCCCTGGGGCAGAGAGAAGCCAGGCCTGCACAGGTAAGCCACAGGGTATGTGATGGCCCTGGCCAGGAGGTTCCCCTCACTGTAGTGTGGGACTGGAACCAATGCAGTCCTCCTCCCACCAGCTAGTTTCTCCTGAGCCTCTCAATCAGAGGGAAAAAATTCCACCCCCAGCTGCCTGGTGTGGCCATGCTTAGAGGTGAGGGAGCAGCAGTGCCATCAGCAGGGCCTGATTTAGGAGCCTCAGGAGGATTCTTGTGTATATCCAGCCTAGCTGATGTTTGTTTGTTTGTTGTTTTGAAACAGGGTCTCTTGTATAGTTCAAACTGGCCTTGAACTCACTATGTAGCATGGGCTGGCTTTAAATTTGCAGTGAAGAGGGCCAGGGATTTAGCTCAGTGGTAAAAGCACTTGCCTGGCAAGTGCAAGGTCGCAAGTTCGATCCTTGGCACCAAAAATAAATAAATAAATAAAATTAAATGTTAGTGACAGTTAAATTTGCAGTGCTCCTCTTGCCTCAGCTTCCTGAGTGCTGGCATTACAGGTGTGCACCGTCACACCTGGTAGCCTGGCTGCATCTTGATTTCCATGGTGCACCCACTGTGGAAACTGGAACAGGGTAGTGTCCTTGGCTCCAGAACCTGTGCTGCCCACACCAACAGTAGGACCCCCTTCTGCTTTGGACTGCTCAGGGCTCTCCAAGTAGAACCAGGCTAAAGTCTCTCTTTCAGGCTGGCCTCTTCTCCACCTGGCCATCCTCCAGCTTTAGCATCAAGAAGGAGATGAAGCCCAGCAGTGTCCCTGCTCACCACAGTTTGGGTGAGTGAGGCTTCCCAAGCAGAACCAAGACAAGTTTAGCTGTATGCACTTGTGGCCCCACCTGGCCACACTGCTACCTGGCTCTAC
Organism: Dolichotis patagonum; assembly: GCA_004027295.1. NCBI lineage: Eukaryota > Metazoa > Chordata > Mammalia > Rodentia > Caviidae > Dolichotis > Dolichotis patagonum. The sequence goes on along the minus strand of PVJX010001810.1, from coordinate 19,675 downwards.
CCTCAAACCTGTTTCCCATCACAGCAACTAGGGACTGTGATCTGTGCTAGAAGTGGAGTTTGTCCAGTATTGAGGCCCAGGACACCTCTGCCCCCAAGACACAAGTTGGGAAACTGAAGGCCAAGATAGGAGCCCATCAGGAGTTATGTCCTCTTCTTTCTGTCTGTCCTGGCACTCTGGAACAGGTACCCAGTATTGGCCCTGTGCTGAGACTCTTGTTCACAGGGAAACACAGGGGTCCACCAAGACCCCTCTAGGCTATCCTGGTTCCAGGCTCTCAGGCTGGAATAGCCTGATGGAGGACACTGCCCTCAGCGCAGGTCCCCAAGACCCCACCTGCCCCTTCTTCAGACCTTGTCTCCACCTGGAACCTTCCCTACCTGCCCAGAAAGGGAGCCCCTCTGTTCATTTCTCCACTCTGCCTCACATCCTGCTCACTCAGAGCCCCATCCAGTTTCAGGTCTCATTCTCCTGGGATCGCTGGCACCCATGTAAGGCTCATCTATACACTTTTTAGGGCCCAGCCCCCAAATCAGACAAGATGCTTTGTTCACTTTGGCTCTCCTGGGGACTCTGCTGGCCAGAGCGTCATTCAAGGTAAAGCCTGCCTGGGACACTGCAGAGGTCCAGCCCGTCCAGGTGAGGATTAGCAGCAGCTGGGAGCCATGGCAACCTGACGATGGCCCGGTGGACTGTCCATGGAGCATTACCATGCTCCTGCAGTGGGGAACCCACCCTATCTGTGACCCACACCATGGCCCTTGATGCTCCCCCCCAGGGGCTGCTTTGTGAGTGATGGGCACAAAACCCTTGCCCTCCTTCTCTGCCTGGGTGGAGGCTTGGACACTGAGCTCCGGCTGCCTGTGACTATTCAAAAGGGCAGAGGCTGGTGCATATCACCTGGAACACTCTGAGCTCCCCTAAGCTGGCTCTAGGTAGTGGTGAGGAAAGCATGGCTGTATCTCTCCTAAAGCCCAGCTGCCCCTCCTGCTCCCATCACCTCTGACCACTAGGCCTTTTCCTGGCATATCCTATGCCTGGCATATCCAACTTGCCTGTCTCCAGTACATTCCACATGAGTTCAATGGCCTTCCTCCAAGATGTCCCCGTACCCCCCCACCCCCCCCACCCCCGCTGCCGCCAACTGCCCTAGACTGCTGCCCCCACAACCCTGCAGGTGCTGGGGGTGGGTGCTGTCTGGGCTTTGTCCTAGACCGCACAGGCAGCAGTTGGCCAGGAAATACTGGTCTGCACACTCCCCAGCCTGCTGCAAAGGCAGATATCCTGGAGAGGTCAGAGGAGACCAGTCTCCCACAGCCAGCACAGCGGGTCACTCCTGCCCAGCTGCTGTGAGGCTCCTGCCAGGCTCAGAGTGTCACACAGGGCCAGCCAGCACTGCAGGGTCTGTCTCAGGGCAGAGCCAAGAAGATGCAGGGTGCCTGAGCTTGCTCTGTAGGGGTCCCTGCCCAGTGTCCTCAGGAGTACAGGGCACCTTGTGGTCCTGCAGCTTTCAGCCAACAGACTGCTCAGCAGGAGCTCCCCTCAAAGGGAGCCTGAAGTAATATCCTGCTAAACAAAGGGCAGAACAGTTTGGATCCTGGGGGCCAGGGCAGGGCTTGGGGGAGCAGCTGGGCTGACCCTCTTTGCAGTGTCACAAGCTCCAGTGAGTGCTGCTTCACACCATTAAGTGTAGTAGCCTTCAGAATGGGGAGTGGAGAGTATCAGCCACCTGGGGTGGGGCCCATGTGCCTTTTGAGGCTCCCTCCCCTAAGACATCCAGCCCCCTACCTGTTCCCTCCACTGCTGCGGGCCCCAGGTGCCAACTCACCACCTGGAGGGGTTAGGGCTTCATCACACAGGATCATGGGGGTGGGACCATTGGCCTTGAGAGGAAGGGGCCCTGTTCAGGAGCATCAGGAGCAGGAGCAGAAGCAGGAGCCAGAGCTGGCAAGATTCTCTGTGTCCATGACCCCAAACTCCCAATCATTGCCCAGAGCAGGGCTTGGGTGAATCTTTTTGGCCTGGAAAGGCTAGACTGCCAGACCCAAGAAAGCTTATCCGTCCTCAGGCTTCAGGAAATTGTCCATTAGAACTCCCCATCAGACAGCCCATTTCCACCTCTGACCAGCGCTGCAGCCACACATTTATGCATCATTCAAAAAGATCTGTGGGGAGCCCTGAGATCATCAGAAACCTGATGTCTCTCTGTTTAAAAAGGCCACAGGGGAAAGAGAATTCTGTGTCCCTGCAGCTCATCCTTTTTCTTTCCTTACCCCTAGGCAGAGACTGGATCCAGGCTTCTCTTTGGGATGTTGCACTGGACTACTCCCACACAGCACCAGATTTCAAGTCCCTAGCTAATGCTATGCACCACTGGGGAGGCCCTAGACTGTGGAGTAGGTCGTGTACCCAAGGCAGACAACTGTTCCTTGACCCCCAGAAGCAGGTGGGCTCCAATGAGGGGCAGGGCCCATCTGAAAGCCTTTACCTTCTGGTGATTCTGGTCTCCCCTTGGAGACTTTGCTGGAGGAAGGACTGTATTCCGTGGCGCAAAGAGGTACAGTCTTCCCTTCAGTCCCCAACAGCCAGTGTCCACTGCCCCCAGACTCTTACATTTTGCATTTTGATGTTGACTCATTAAAAGCTCCTTTAAATCACTGATTTCCCACCCCAGGCAAATCAAAAGAGCACATTTCGCTTGATTTGTTCACATCAATCAACTCTGTTAAGTCAATTTTTTAAAAAGTCAATTTTACTCACTGGATGCAAATCCAGTGCTATGTTTTTCAATACAATAGAATTAGTGATTTATCAACTTATTTCATTTCATTTTCAATCTAAAAGTCTAATGACATTTGGAGACATAATTCCTCATCAGAGAACAAGCCATTAACCAAGTCAACATGACAATTTAAGGCAGAGCATCCCTTTGACAATGACCCTAGGGAAAATAGGAGCTGGGCTGAGTCCAAGCCCAGAGGTCCCTGAGGTTGGGCCTGGGTCAGTTGTGCCTCCTGGTCTGCACCCACTGTCAGCCACCCTCCCGGGATACTCCTAGTGCCGTGCCCACCAGTCCTCATGCAAGGGCCAGCACCTCCACATTCAGGCAGCAGATGGGTAGCTGTCCCTGAGCTTGCTGCTGCCAGACTCTGCGTTTGAGAAGCCTCATTCTCAGGCATGATGACCTGATTTGTTCATGAAGTCTGCACTACAAAGATACATATGCAGTTCACAGCCCATGCAGAGTTCCCCAGGGCTGCCTGTGGCCCTAGATAATGCCCGCCTAAGTGTGCTGGGCCTCCTGCCTTTGCTGTGCCTACTTTGAGCCTGTGGTCTTGCTCCAACCAGATGACCCAAGGGTTTGACCAGTGATCACCAAGACCTTGCATCCCAGCAGGTGACCACACCCTGGGATGAGGCTGACTGGTTGGCTCCAGAGGGGAAGGGAGGAGTGGAGGACTCTGCCTGGCCAGGTGTGGGCCTGGGGAGGGTTACCTTGGAGCATCTGTTTCCTCAAATGTGAAAAGACAATTTAAAAAGTTGTAAAAAGTGACAATAGTTACCTACTATGGTGGTAAGATTTCCAGCCCATACAGTGAGGCTAGTCCAGGCTGCTCAATCAGATGCGAATCCAGGCATTTTGTAGATGTCCCTGATACCTACAACCAGACCCTGAGCAAGGAAGATGATCCTTGATCCTCATAGTGCAGGTGTGCTTTGGCCATCAGCCAAAGGCCTTGAGAGCAAAAGTTGACCCCTGAAGCTGAGATGTGACCACTCATGGAACAGGGTCAGGGCTCCCCCAACCCTAATTCCCAAGCCTCTTGTATCAAGAGTGGGTAGTAACCACAGGCCGATTTCCCACAGGCATCCACATGTGGTTTCAAACTCTAACCCCGTAAGCCAGAATGTGATTGTCTTGTCAATACTCTGTTGTTCACTGGCTTGTCAGGATGCCTGGGGCTCAGCCAACCACTGACCTTGCTAACTAGCCTGACATTGGCTGGAGGGTTGAGTGGGACCTACTCCTCTGAGACTGGGTGCTGGGGTCTGCTCTTTGAGATCTGTCTGCATCGAGTCTATCCAGTTCTTGTGGGCCAGGATTGGGGTGGGGGTGGTCAGGAATGGTTGCTGGAACCAAGGCAGTAACAGCAACAGGTAAAACCAAGGTTCACCTCTGGCACCTGTAGAAAGGGTAGGTGCCACAAGTAAGCCAACATGAGGCAAGTATAAACTTTACATGTGGGCACCCAGCTGACATGGCGCTGAGCTGAGTCCACTATGTCTTGAATCAGGGGTCTTCTGCACCAACAGGGGTTCAAGGAAGCTCAGTGGATAGGGAGGGAGTTGTAGGATCTGGTGCAGGACACAGAGAGCATTGAGGCAACAAGCATGTGCAGACACAAGGACACATGAGCTAGAAATAACAGCATCAGAACATCTCAAATGGTATTATACAGTAAGGATAAAATGAAGAGATAAAGGTGGAAATAAAGACCAATGTGATAGCATGGAAAAGACTCAGTTGATTTGAAAAGCCACCAAATACACTTTGAGGCAAGATGTGTGGTTACAATACAGACCCTTCAACTGTCAACTTACGTAGGAGGTTGGATGAGGCTAGAGGAGGACCAAGGTATTGGAAGCTAGGCCTGCAGAGGCTCTGGAGGATGCTGCCCAGCCTGAAAGTTGAGCAAGACAAGGAGGGGCAGAGAGACCAGAGCTCCTGTTGAGGATGGTGCCCAGTATGGCCACGAAAGTCGTGACTCCAACCCAAAGAAGGTAAGAGACATGGAGAGACCTACTGATTAAAACTCCTGCCCATGGAATAGGGAACTGCTAAAACCCCTAGATGAGATGCACACACAACCCTAATGGCCAGGGTACTCTGGTGAATGGTGTCCAAGTGCTCCCTCCTGCAACTGGGCAGCCTAGGTGAGTCCAAGGGGCTTCAAGCAGATTGGGGTGACAGGAAGGAATTGGCACAAGGAAACAGTGCTCCCTTTCTGGGGTCCTTGAACTCCTTCTCTCCAAGTCAAACAGTAGGGAGGGTGAACAAAGAGCAAAGAGCATGTTGGAGGGCTTCTTGAACTTCTGGGCTGTGCCTGGGCTCTGGGTTCAACATGGGTCCTCTATCCATGTCACATTGGCATTATAAAAATTGGCTGAAAGACAAATTATGACATCAGCTAAAGACATGTCTCACAAATTGCAACACACATTACAAGCTTGGAAGGGATGGCATAGGGGCATCCAGACACAGGTCACCAGCAATTCTGCCTTCTTTCTTCTTCCAGGCCCTCTTCCTGGTCTCTGCCATGCCTCTACACCACCCCAACCCCATCAAGCCTGGTGATGCCCTAGGGTCCCCTTCCTTCCAGAGCAGGGCCCCTGCCTGGACCCTGCTGAGCAGAGCAGGGAGCCTTTGGGGATCGTGGTGGAGGATGACAACAGGAGCTCAGGAGCTCTGGCTTTCCGGCAGGGGAGTGAAGCCCCTCTCTACACTTTTGGAAACACTCTGAGTGGACAGAGTATTCTGCTCACAGGTGGGAGTTGTTCACAACTTCCTGTCTGGCTTCCCGGAGGTCTGAGCTCCTCTAGGTCCTCTAGGGAGGGAATGTGGCTTTCCTCAGATCCTCTCCCTCCCCCCTGGTAAATACAGGGATTGGCCAGCTTCTAGTGCCATCTGGTGGGTTGAAGGGTCACTGCATGCAGTTTAGGTGGGGAATGCTGAGAGATTCAGGATTGAAGACTCTGGGTAGGGGGGAGTCCTTGGATGAGCCATGTCACCTCTAACCGTGATCCTTCCTGGACTCATTGAAGGCCAGAGGCTTTGGAGAACCATCTTCTCTGTGCCCAGCTGTGCCACCCCAGCAAATCATGCAGCTTGGGCCTGCATGTCCTCAGCAACACGGAGTCATCAATACTGTCCTTCTGTTCATTCTGACAGCTGTTTCCAGGGCAGCCTTGCCCCTAGCCATGTCTCATTGTCTGCAGCACAGAAGCTGCCCTTCTCCATCCTTCCAGGTGTGGACAGAGCAGGAGAGGAGGAATGAGGTAGGGAGGTGGGTCCTGGATCAAGATAGCTCTCTGTCCTTCCTTTAGGGACTGGTTCCTGAGTGCCCTTGGGTGTGCATCAAGAGATGGCACTGACCCTGCAAGGGATCTGCATCCACTTATCTAGTTGCAACCTCACCCAGAGACTTGGAGTCCAGCCATCTCCTGCCCTGAATTCCTACCCAGCCTGCAGGTGTGGCTGACCCCAGCCTTGCTCAGTGTTCCTGTAGTGGACTAGGTGCTTCACAGTGATCCACCCTGGAGGACTGGGAGAATCACCAACCCAGACTTCCCATGCCCTGGCACAGCCTAGGCAAAGTCAGGAGTATGACACATACCCCTCCTGTCCCCAGTGTTCCCCATAGGGGCCCAACTAAGGTCATCAGGACACTCCTGATGCTCAGGTGGCTCCTCCCCCACTGTGGCACTAAAATCTTGTCTGACTTGAGGATTCCAGACTGGGAAGCCTCCCACAGTCCTCCTATACCTCAGCCCCCCACTCTCCCCAGTCTCTGAGTTTATATAGAGGGGGCCTCTCTGCAGTTCTTCAAACCTCAGGACTCCATTAGTTCATCTGATCTGTGGGAACAAATCAGCAGTGGCCACAGGGAGGCGCCCGTACAATACACAGCCACTCTTGCCTGGCACAGAGGGATATCCAGCAGGGCCTGGCTCCAAGGACCAGGAAGGGGATTCTTATCTGTGCCCCTCTGCTTTACAGCTCAGATTTTCCACTTGGGGCTGAAATCCTGGGCATTCAGTCCAAGACAGGGTCATGAGTTATGTACTGATCTCCCTAACCAGCCACTAGGGATATGGCACATGGGACAGGAACCTTCCTTCTCCTACAGCTCCATTCGCCCTCTGCTGGTTTTGCTGCCACGGCAAATGGCCAGCCAGCAGACCCAGCCCACCAGCAGCTGGCTGGCGACCCTCCAGGCAGCCCGCGGACCCTGATCAGCCAGGCCAGCCACACCTGCTACAGCAGCTGGTTCAAAATCCCCAAATCCCAGCAAACCAGCCACTTGGCCCCACATCAGCCAGGCCAGCACGTCCTTGGCCCTGATGGCAGGCCTGTCCCTCCCTGAACCGGCTGTCAGGGATGATGGCCAGGTGGGCAGGCGGACAGGGCCCAGAAGCCTGAGACATTAGGGGCTGCATGGACATAGGCCTTGCATGGGGCAGTCTCGTCCCCACCCAAACACTGCTGGTATGGCCAGGGTCAGGGCCCATCTACAGACTTGCTTTCAGGGGAAAGAGTGACACATGGGGAGGGAGGGAACTCTACAGTGTGTTCCTGCCCCTAAGGTCAGGTAGTTGCTGGAGATGCCAGCATATCCACCACTGATTTGTCATGCTAGGGGCCCCTGGAGCTATGACAGGTGTGATTGGGCTGGGTCCTGGGCTTCTGCAAGAACCATGTGGCCAGTAGCCACTGCCTGGACTGCTACTGGCCTGGGGTCCAACCCTACTCCCAACTTTCTGGATACCAGAAGTCAAAGCCAGAGGACAAGGAAGTAACACTTGCTGCTCAGCCAAAGGGCCCTAGCAGGGTCAGGTGTTGGCTGTCCTACCTTCCAAACCTAAGTCTTAGAGGCTGTGGTCACTACTTTACCATGGCAGTGCTCACTTACTCTGAGAGTGTTTACTGAGCACCTACTATATGCTGACACTTAATTCTAGGTAGACCCACTAAGGGGCCCTTGATGGGTATGTTAATGACAGTATGACACCCAGGAATATATCCCAGCTCATGCCTGCTGGGCAGACAGCATCCTCCCAGGTAGAGTGGAAGTGGGAAACCATTACTGCTCTGCTCTGCCCAAGGACTGTTGGAGAGGGCCATAGCCACTGAGGGAAATCAGGAGGGAGGGCCTGATCATTACCACATAGCAAACAACCTTGAGGGGATGGTTTCCTGCACAGAGCAAGACTGGGTTCCCTGGACCACATGAGTGTAGGAGGTATGTTTACAGGGGTGAATTCAAGCCAGCTCACCCCCCGCCATCCACCCCTTGTTTCCCCCCAGCATCTGCAGCCGCGTAACTGATCCCCCTTGGTTAGGTCTCCTGGCCCCCCACCTCCGGCCAGCTGTTGCAGAGGAGGCCATGTTTGTCCTCAGGGCCAACAGCTGCAGCTCCGGAAGCCTCCATCCCTCCCCAGAGCAGGTGTGCCCCCTGGCCTGGCCCAGCCTACCAAAGACCAGGAATATGGGGTTCCTTACCCTTGTTGGCCCAGCTGTGGAAGGCCGAAGCCAGGATGGGTTTTGAGATCCTTTGGCCAGAGGGGCAGCACAAGCCAGGCTGGCCTGTCTCAGCTGTTCCATGTGGCCACACTTGCCTGACCCCGTGAGTCTGGGTATGAAACAGGGGTAATGTCCCTCCCTGGGAGGGAAGGAAGCTACTCATCCAAGGAGCAGGTCCTTCCCCTGGCCACTAGGATGGACCCACATGGTCAAAGCACATGGTTAGGCACTGGCTATTCCACCCGTCAGTTGCTCCCAGTGCCACTCCCTTCCCTTGAGGTCACTGTCCTCACTGACCCACTGGCTTGTGGATGCTATGCACCCTGTGTGTGCAGCCTGGTCAGGAGATGAGCCACACAAGCCATTTGTGAACTTGCATCGGTGGGAGACTGCTGACTTTCTATACTAAATCCTAGCATTTTTGCTATCCTTGAGGTGCCTCCATCTGTGCCCTGCCCAAAAGTGTGGCTGCCCTTTTCCCTGGAATAAGGCTTCAATCGAGGGCCCACCTTGGGGTTCACTCCCACCAAGGCACTCCAGCCCTGGGCCAGAGTCCTTCCCCTAGCATCTGGACCCCAGACCTCTGCATTTGCCTCCATCCCACACTTCCTAGCACCAGACCTGGTTGCAGCTACCTTCTGCTCAGCTTCCCTCAGAGTTCCTCCCAGTCTATGTCAAGTTCCGTCTTTGACACTGGACACTATTAGTACCAGATATGCCCTCTCTGAGGACAGGAAGAAGCTCCCACTGAACACAGCCTAAAAGGGCCCTGGTAAGGGATCCCTAAGGGCTACTGGCCTGAGGCTCCCTGTACAGAAAAGAACTGGGGCTCCTGGGGTCTGCCTTGTGCCACTGCCTGCCTCCATCACTGATGCCTGCACTAGGGGAAGGTATCCCCAACATTCAGCTCCACTCAGCTCAGAACGTTACCTTGTAAGGAAACAAGATCCATGTAGTTATGATCCAGCTGGGTTGAAGACATGCTGGAGTAGGGTCTGCCCTAAATCCAACAACAGAGGTCCAAGTGAAGACACAGACACGGAAGAGCTTTGGTGTGATGGCAGAGGCAGAGACTGGGGTGATGTAGCTCCAAGTCATGGAATTCCAAGGATTCCCATGGACACCAGGAGCTGGAGGAGCAGCTTGTGGATACCTGGGCATGGACTCCTTTCTCCATGCCTGGTCAGTATTTCAGTTTTTGTGTCACAGCAGCCCCACAGCCCTCATACAGGTCTCCTCACTGGCCTGGGCAAGATGGAGAATTTGCTCAGCTGCTCCTTGGCCATGGCCTACCTGGGCCCTTGGTGCCTAGTGCCCGTGCCCACAGGATACTTCACCAACCCCTCCTTAAATAGACTCTTGGTGGTCTCAGTATCATCCCTGTGATCCTTCCCCTGGGCACAGACTTTGGTTGTCATTTGACCCCGGAAGCTCTGCCCAAGTAGGACCTCCATCATCCCTAGGTGGGCTGCATTTCCCTAGGGTGGAGGAGTTGGCCTTGGGGAGCTGGGAGTTCTGGTCTCACTGCTCTCACTGCAGTGGGACCTTGTACTAACTTCAAGATAAATCTACATGGATCCTGGAGTGGCTGACTTCCTCAGAATGGTGTCACTGAGGAGCAAACACAGAGTGGGGCTGGGATGCTGGGCCTCCCAGCAGCAGGTACTGACATAGATTAGGTACAGGACTGAGGACTGGACTAGTGATTCTCTCTAAAGGGAGACAGAGCAACCAGACCCTGGAGAGATTCTTCCTAGCCTTGGGGAGTCTCTCTCCTGCTGAGGTCACTCACTGCCTCAGACCAGAGCTCTGGGCTATGAACAGTTTCTTCTAAGTCATCTAGCAATGTCTGGAAATCAGTTTCCCAGTAGCCTCATCCCTGGGACCTAAGGAATTCTTGGGTATCAGCTTGAAAGAAGAGATTGTGGGCATCCCAGTTTTCTCAGCCTGGTCCTCTCCTGATTTATGTGATGGAGGGCCAGGTCAGACATGGGTAATTAGGTGGACATAGTTCTTGACTGCTTTGGAGCCTGGCTCATCTGCGACAGAGTCCTCCCTTTTGATGGCTCCTCCCACTGCCTGCACCACATTCATCAGCCAGCCTTCCAGAGGACACCTCAAGGAGCTGGTCCCCAGCTTCCTGGGGCTGAGTGCTGTGAGCAGGTGACTCATCCAAGCCTGTCTCTCCTAGGCTCTTCCCACTTCTGATGATTTTATTTTGAGGAGCAGTTCTGGGCATTGTCTGGATTTCCCATCCTAGGAATTTTTCACTTCTGGGAGACAAAGCAGTGGGGCGTGTTTATTTATTGCTTTCTCTGTGCAGGAGTTTAATAATTTAACAGCAAGTTTGCCGAGTTCTGCATGGAACCATTGTTTTTCAGGACTTTTCCTCTTTTCCAGAACCCCACGAGCTGGGACTGACTGGTTGCATATTATGCTTTTCCTTAAAAGATATGGTTTTGTTATTAAGCTCTTCCTTCCAGCTAGATTGTTCTACCATCCCTCCTCATTGGACGCAGCTACCCAGGGGCTGGTGGCTGTTTTGCTGGCTCCACTGGCACGTTGGCCTACAATGCCAGGTGCTGTGTCCTGGATCCTCCAGAGCAAAGCTTGGGTCACACTTGGCATCTCAGGCACCATTGTTACCTGGAGGCAGACTCACCTCTCTGGATGCCACTGCAGCTGTTACCCCTGTGCCATACCAATGACAGCACAAGGGCCTGAGTCTCTCTGCACCATTCCACCGTCCCCATCCTCAGAAGGATACTGAGGCCAAAAAGAAAGCACCTGTGTGCAAAGCCTGAGGCACATGGCACTCAAGTTGCCATCAAGGATACTTGTTTCCCATCCATTCTGAGGCCCAGGTTCCTCAGCACAGCCTATAACTCAGTGTCAGTATAGAAGAGGTGGAAAACCCCCTACCCCTGGCTACCTCAGGGAATGGAAACCTGGGGTCCTTTGTGTGGGCCTCAAGCAGTCCCATACCCCTGTACCCAGTAGCTTCCTCTGCAGGATGGAACATGACCCCATACAGCACCAGTTAAGAGCCCTGTGTGGATCAGAGTAGCAAAACCCCAAAGGCTGCGGGACAAAACTGGGGCTCACAAGGAAACTCCCCCACCCCCCCTTGGAGCAAGGTGTGAGGGACCAGACAAAGACACCTCAGGCCTAGAACACTTCCTACCCTAGAGGCAGCCCCAGCCTTGGTAGATGAGTGGCTAGAACCTCTACCCTGCCCTATGCCTGGAGTCTCCCAAGGTAGGTGGGCTGGTCCCTGCTAGTTGGTTGGCATCATCTGATGTGCAAGCATAGAGGGACAGGGACAAGATGAGATATCCCCCTCTCTTATCCCTGCCTACATACAAGCCCCAGCCCTGTTCTTCTGACTACTACCAAGATTGTGGGTGATGCCCACCCTAGCTGTCTCTATGCTTTTGTCCAACTCTCTCCAGATGAACCCTTTTGCTCAACAAGCTTTGCAGTGACCCTCCTGAATGTCACACTCAGGAGGCCAGGTGGGGTCATGATCTGAGGGGACATGGGGCATCTCCCCCTCTCTTGCCATGCCCACCCGGGTCACCCAGGGTTGAGCACAAACTCCAAAGGGCCTGACACACTAGACAGCAGGATCTGCAGGAGCTGGATGTCTATGACACCCACACCAAGCAGCTAAGGAGGCAGGTGAGCCCTGAGTCCCATGCTCTGTCGGGTGGAGTGGCACATCCCTCACCCACTGAGAATGCCTGACAGCAGCCATGCTCTGCACCACACGGAAGGGGCACACAAGAAGCATCTTGGGGACCGCTGCCAACCAGGGATGACATGCTACCTCCACAGGCCCAGTGCCGCTGTTGGACATACTTTCTGATCCCTGTGTCCTGGACTGAATAAAATTAGAGAGTCCCAGTGAAAGTACGACTCACCCTGCCTGGCACCAGATAATGAGATCAGGGACCCTATTCTAGCCTTGGGTGAGTCCCCAGGCCCCCTAAAACATGATATATCCATGTCCTGTCCCCAGCCCCAGGGCACAGAACTTGAGCTGTGGGCTTGGGCACTATGGCACTTCCAGCCATATCCTCCAGCCAGGCATAGGTACAGCCCTCCATGTTGGGTCAGAGGAAATCCTGGCCTTGCATAGGCCCTGGGGACTGAGTGCACCTGGGAGACCTGCTCTTCCAGGTCAGGTGGGGATACAGCTGGAGACTGAGGAGGATCTTTGCTGGAGACCAGCACTCTGAGTTCAAGGATCTACACCAAGGAGCTGTGACAGTCCCTGCTAGGTATATGAAGTATACCTGCTTCCTAGTAAGATCCCTAACCTACCCCTGATATCCCCTTGCTATGAAAAATCCCTGAATAAATTCCAGAATGTATGTGAATGGGTTATCTCTGCTACATGGTGATCCTGGGCATGTCAGGACCAAAGGCGAGAGGGAGATGGGCAAGATATGCTGACTGACCCCCTTCCAGCTGTACCTAGAGCCATCCTTAGGCTTTGAGGGCTGTGGCTGGTTGTGGCCAGAAGACATGGGACTAAGGGTTAGTGACTACATGCCCATTCTGAACATGGACTAAACCCCTGCTCAGAGACCACACCCAGTTGCCAACTGAACACAGCATCTTCAAAAACCACACCATCTACCTGCCCCAAGGACTTTGCCTCAGGGTCCTCACAGAAGAGGGGCTGCCTAGGCAACCCCACAGTGGGATGGAAAGCCTGCTATGCCTGCCCGGTCAGGGAGAGGCAAGGATGACACTTAGGGTTGTACGCACCCAGCCAAAGGGGTTGAGGCCCCGACCACTAAAGCTTGGGTTTCCCAGGATGGAAGGAGGTGGGGTCTCCAAGCTCTGCCTAAGCACTCCCTATCGCCACTCGGGATCCAGTCAAAACTCAGACTTCTGAGGCAAATACTAGAAACACTGATCTCCTTAACTTCAGTGAAATGCACAAGTTTTTGGGTCACAAAATAGAAGAAAGTCTCAAGCATGGCTGGATCCAGGTGTTCAGCTGGTCTCCCATCGTCTTGCTCAGTTCAGCTTCTCTGTGACTCCCTGTCCCATGGAGGCTGCCTTGTCTGTGCACTAAGCTCCCTGGGGATAAAAGGACTTGTATCTTCTTTGTCCTGTTCAGAGTCAGCATAGGATGACCCTGTTGTTTCACAGGCCACATCCATTGTGGGAAGAAGGGACACTGTGATTCCCTCCTCCCTGTTCCATAGAGCACTGGTAGCCTCTGTTCCTTCCAGGTTTGTGGGGTCTGATCCTCCAAGACCCTTGTGCTGAAAGGTGACACACAGCTGGTGATATCAACCTGCTGGTGCCTGCCCAATGGGATGCCAACCTCTGCCCAATGGGATGCCAACTCTTCCTACATGATGGCCCTGGGTGTTTAAGGAACATGGCACTCCTTAAGTCGTTTCAGCATCCTCATGCTCAGTGTACTGAACCTCAGCCCCTGAGCCCCACATACTGGCTGACAATTCCCTGGTCTTCTAGTATCCACATGTGGACACCAACTGTTCTCTTGGCATGTGGAGACCCCTGAACAGTGCCCTGTCAGCTCCCTGGAGGGACTCCCTTTCCCAACAGGACATGACCTGGAGGAGAGCAAGGCCTGGGTGGAATTGTCTTCTACCTGTACTCCCTACCTGTCTCAGCTCTGAGGTTGGTGGCCAAGGTGAAGCCAGAAGTGAGTAAAGGCACCTAGCTGGGCCACCACTCAGCTGCTGAAGATGCCCAGAGAGGCCTCTGGTATGAGCTTTTACCAGGAAGGCTGCAGCCCTGGCCAGAGAGACCACTTTCTCTTGAAGAAGCCTGGGGCAGGAACACTGGGGATGGGGGAACAGGAGCCAGGGCCTCTGTGGCTCAGCTGGGTGGGGCCAGCCTGGCAGTTCTGTGCTCCCCAGCCAGGACAGCCACCCCACACTATGCGGCTCTGAGCCCAGGGTGGGCCGGGCGGCACTGCCCGCCGCCCGCCGCCTGCCTGTGTACAAGGGCCCCATTGTGTGGCTGCGGCTGCGGGCAGCAGGTGGCTGCCGGGTCCCACACAGGGAGGCCCTGCCACCAGCCGCGCAAGCGGAGGAGGGCACGATGGGCATCATGGGGCGGGGGGCATGGGTGGGCCGACCAGGCTGCCTCATGAAGGTTCCTGTTCTCTCAACCTGGCCCCACCCTCATGGCCCAAGCAGCATGAGGCAAAATAGCCCCAGGCCAGGGCCCCACTATCCTGGGATGTGGGCATCAGGGGCTGGACTGGAGGCTGCTCTGGCCAAGGGGTCGGGCTGCTTCCTAGTCAGCGAGCTAGGCAAGGACCCTGGAAGGTTGTGGGTCCAGGATAGGATGGCACCTGAGCAATCATCCCACTTAGCCACCTACTTCCATGGACAACAACTGCCCTCTCTGCTTTAGTCTTCCCACCTGTGAAGAGGGCAGGACAGAAGAAAAGTGTAGGTGGCAGAGATAGCAGGAGCCTATCTTCAGGCAGGATCAAGCCAGAACACTTCATTCTGACTCTCTCAGAGCTAAGTGACATCTTGAAAGGATTCCCCACTGCTCACTACCGGCCTTCCCCTTTACCCTGGCCTCCCAGCCCCCTCTGAGATGGCCCCTCCCTAGCAAGCTAGGCCCCCGAAGCCTGTCTTCTGGCAGCTGGCAGGGAGGGTGCAGGGGAGGGGCTTGGCCAGCCTGCTCTGGTCCCACCCTACCTCCATGGTACAGGCATCCTGCTGGACTGGGCAGCCCGTTTCAGTGCAGAGGGGGAGACTCTGGCTTGGCTCCCCCCTCATCCCTCACCCTGCTGCCAGCCGGGCATACATGTGGGACACCAAGCACTGCCACTCCACTAGCAGCATGAGGTAAGGGCAGCCAGATCCAGCTCAGATGACTGGGCAGCCACTAGAGATTTGACCTACTTCATACAGCCCCCAGCTGGCCTTGGGGCTGGGGTCAGGTCACCCTCATCACCTACCCAGCAGAAGTGTAGTTCTCTGTGGGCATAGGCGGGGTTCCCACTTGGCTCCCAAAAGCCCAAGCTGTTAGGGCTGCTGCTTCTCAAAATGGGCTCTGCAAGTGAGCTGTTGAAGGGGAGGATGTGACCAAATGAGATGCTATTGGCCCCACAGCAGGATTTGAATCAAACACAGCTTGGCCCTAGACCTAGTACTCCGTGAGGTCTGAGAAGGCTTGCTATTAACTCCTGAGGTAATGAGCCAGAGCCTGTCCTTAACACACAGCTGCCCTGGGGAGTTAGTCCTGGGCACATGGCCCCACAGCAGGCAGCCAGCTCATTTTGGACACAGTTACTGGGGTCCCCTCAGAGCTGAGCTCAGAACCTACCCAGTGTCCGAGGGCCTGTGATGATGCTCCATCCTGGAATAGTGCCTTACGTGGCCTCCTTTCCAAACAGGACTTTCCTTTCTGTCCTTTCTGTTCATGCCAGATCCAGGCCTAGAGATGAGGGCACCCTAGTCCTGAGTACCTCAAGGCAGAGAAAGGCAGGCTGTCCTTTCTGACAGGAATCCCTGCAAAGCACCTCTGCCCACCCCTACAGCAAATACTTGGCTTCAAAAATGAAACCATGGGTGCTTTTCTCTCCCCAGCCTCCTGGAGGCTCCTCTGGCTCCTGCCTGGCTCCACCCACCCTTGGGCCTGAGCCCAATTGAGGAGGCCACCCTGGGGCTGGCAGCTCTGAAAGGGGCTCTGAGCACAATTTGAGCCTGTTGGGCTGGCCCCAGTGTGCTCAGGGAAGCTGGGGTGTTGGAAAAGCTGTTCCAGGTGGTTGAGAACCCCTGCTGGAGCCTGAGGCAGTACCCAACACTGGGCAGGCAGGAAGACATGCTCAATTTACAGAAAGGAGCCCTGCTCCTGGGCTAGTGAGAGTTCGCTCCTCTGTGCCTACCCAGCAGATCCCAGGGAGGGGCACATGAACCTGGTTGGAGGACCCAGCTTGCCTTTCTCACCTTCTGTTCAATCTTCTGGTCATCAGCCTCTGGCTTCTTCTTCCAGGAAGCCCACCTGGGCCTCTCCTTCTCTTCCCATAGGGGCTGGTAGTGGTCTGAGATCTGGCACCATCAACCTACTTACCTCTGTGCATCTGGATGGGAACAGGGTCTCTAGCTACAATCTGGAGTTCAGAAGCTGTCTCATGAGAATATCTCTGCCTTGAGGTGCTCAGGACTAGAGTGCCCTCATCTCTAGGCCTGGATCTGGCATGAAGCTGACAGACAGATAAACCCCCACCACCACCACCATGTGACAGCCCCACAGATCTTGTCTCTGTGCCTGTGTATGACCTGGAGGATATGCCTTGCTAGCCACCCCCTGGTTCTTCCTCCCCAAGCACCAGCAGGCTAGCCAGGGCATGAGGGGGTGGCAGTGGGAAAGGGTACAGTGGGAAGGGTGGGGTTTGGAGCCAGAGAATCCTGGAGGTGGGGCTGGGAGCCTGGCTGGGACTCCCCCTGCAGGCGCTTGGCAACTGTCAGGAGGGGTGTGTTACTATAACATGGCACCAATCAATTCTCCCCTAATTTCTTCCTGGGCCAATCTGGAGATGGATCAGACAAGGAATTCCACAGCCGGCTGAGCGGAGCCAGGCTTAATGCTGAACAAACCACCTCCCTCTGCCTGCCTTCCCAGTGGCCTGCCACGGCCCAGGGCCCAAAAATCACAGCCAGAGCCCAATTACCAGCCTCCCGGCAAGCCTTGCAACTCCTTGGGGAAGGCAGCTGATGCTGGAAGGGGCAGGAGCTAGACCCGTGGGGGACTTGCTATGCTGGGGAGGCAGAGCTGGAGCCCTCATGCTAAAGGCCAAGATGCTACCACCTGGCTAGCCTCTGATGCTGGGCTAAGGCTAGTGTCCACATCCCACATCTGGCCACAGGCATCCCAAGAGGTTCTCCGTGAGCCTTTTCATAGAGGTACAATAAACTGAGTCACAATGTGTTCTGCCTCAATAGCTATTTTCTCACATTGCACCAAAGAGCACCCATGAGCGTCTCCCATTGGGGCTGGATAGCCCTAGAGTGACTCATATAAGCCCTCTCCCTCAAATACTGCAAAGACTCTGCCAGGTGCAGGGAGAAGGACAGGGAAGGCATCCCAGACACTATCTTGCAGGGTGCAAACTCCCTCAGACATGGGATCTGATTGGCTGGAACTTCAGACACTGGCTGGCTGGTGAGCAGGAGGGAAGCTGCCTGCATCTTCTGTCTCAGAAGCAGCACTGCAAAGCGATGGAGGATAATGAGGAGGCCAACCTGGACATGGCAGGCATGACCTTGGCAGGTGCCCTTCTCCTTGCTTCCACCTGGCTTCCTCTGCCTCAGACTCTATGGGTGAAGAAGGGGTTATCTTCTGGGTCTGGCTTCTGGTACATGGGAATCTGAGTGTATGACACACCTTCTACACCCCAAGGTTTCTGCTTCACTGCTTCCCCTTGGCTTCTCCACACCTCTGAGCCATCCCACTCCAGTCCTAATGATAATTTCACAGAACACAATTCTTGCCATGGGGTTTTTCCACTTGTTCTTTTTAGAACTTCTCTACTCCAGATCTTGCATGTGGACCCTATCACAATCCAGATGAAAAGGCCACCTCCTCTGAGGAGCCCTCCCTTATCAACTACACGTACCACACTGTGTTGTTTTCTTCATGATCTTCGTCCCTTACAGGAAATGACTTGATGTGTGCATTGGCCCCTTCTGTCACTGACTTCTAAACTGTATAGGTCAAAAGCTCCTTCCCTGCTGGCCTCATGGCCCAGTCCAGTACCTGACACTCAGTGGTGGTGGTGGGAGTGTGTGTGATCAACATATGTTTGCTGAGTGAGTAAGGGAACAAGTGATGATCAGAATCCCTGACTAAAACTGAAAATAGAGAACCAGCCCTTAGGTTATATGATCTCCAACATCTGGCAGTCAATTCTTCTCACTGAATTAACCAGCTGTTTTGGAGTCACGCATAAGCAGGCTGATTACACTAGATTTTGTAGGTTGGTTTGAGCTGAGGAAAAAGGACAGAAAGTCAGTACCGACCATGATGGAGGGGGTATCACTCACTGGGAACCGGAGAGAAAAGAATGGACTGTGCTGTAATCTCTGTGCAGACAGTGATCTGTTCAATAAGTATGTAGAGAGACAGATCCCTACCTCACGCCATGCACAGAAACTAATTGTACCTGGATGAGTCATTTTAACATAAAGCATAAAAACTTTGAAGTGCTCAAATATGATGCAATCAGAAATCATAAAGAAAAAGATCTATGTAGCTCATAAATGCATTAAACATCTCAGTGCTAAATAGCACCATGCACTGAATAAAGGTAAGAAAAAGACAAATGGTGGTTGGGTGACAGGAGCCATGGGGCAGGACAAAGGTGGCACTGCCTGGGAGATAGTTTGAGGGCTGAAGTCCCTGGGGTTGACTGCTTGTTGAAATGCAGAAGGAGGAGTATCATAGCTGTCCTTCTGTTATTGGAGAATGGGCTCTACCCTGCATTGTGAGTCCTGCTATATGCTCCAGATGAGTAAATATTACTCATTACTATATGTCTTGGAGGCCAATATCTGCCACCCTGTGTAGAAAAGGTCTTGTGAAAGTCTCCAGAGGGTTCTCCATGGCAGTGGCAATCTTACTAAACCCCAGGAAACATCTGCTGAGAACTAGTCCACAGACATTTTAGGGTCCTGGGAATCAGGCATTTTAAGTGCTGGTGGTCTGAGACAAAAGAGAAATGCCAGGATGTCTCAGGTCATACTAAAGTCAGGAGGTGAGGTGGAACCCCAGTGACCATCAGCAGGTCCAAGGGTGGCAGATTCCTCCTGCCTGAAGACTGGGTTATAATGCCCAGGGAGGGTGCAGACACCCACCAGTGCATGGCTAGTGAGAGCCCAATAGATGCCTGGTTAGGGCTGTAGCTCCTTGTGTGCCAGGCCCCAGTAATGGTCAATCCTTGCTTTCAATGTGTTTTGAAGGTGGACATGCTGATCCAGTAGATGATTTTGTGATGGTTTCAGGTCCTGAACATGCTCTCCCCACTCCCTATCCCCTGCTTTTCCCCTGCTTCCTCTCCTCTCCTTTCTTCTTTTCTCCCTCTCCTCCCCCTGTAGAGATTGAATGCATGGCCCATCTGGAGATTGAACCCATGGTCTTCTCTTTTTCTTTTTTTTTTAATTTTTTTATTTGAAAGAGAATAAAACAAAAGAGGGCAGTACAGAGCAGATCAGAACAGGACAACATAGGCAACACAGTACTTTACATTAAGACAACTGGACATCAACAGTAGCTAACACCATATCACTTACTCTGCTATAGTTGAGCATAGTTTCAAATACAGTAATATCAAACATAACACAATAGTATAAAGCCATGCAT